>NIVC01002081.1:160000-206232 GCA_002269645.1 Macrostomum lignano | reverse complement strand
TGGTGACTCGCTCGACGCCGATGTTGAAGCGGCGCGCAGCAGACCAGCGTGCGCCGCATTCGACTTGCTGTTCGAGTGAGTCCGTCAGCGTCCAGGTCTCGGCGTTGTACAGCAGGACGGTCTCGATTACCGCCTGGAACAGCGCCGCCCTCTGGCGGTCCGGTAGGGCTCGGACTGCAGGACTGCCCTCACAGAACGAAAGGCAGCCCAGGCAAGCCGCGGCGGCGTCGCAGGTCCTCGCGAGCGTCTGGAACCAGACCGCCGAGGTAGACGAACTGCTGACATCGCGGGAGTTCGGTCGCCTGCCCGTCAGCGCCTCGGCAAAATATTGCAGCCTCGATGTCGTCCGGCACGCAGAGCACAACGGTCTTCTGCGTGTTGACCACCAGGCCGACACTCGCCGCAACGGCAACCAGCCTGTCCAGCTGCCGTTGGGCGCCCTCGACGGTCGAGGACAGCAGGGCGAGGTCATCGGCGTAGCCAAGCACGCTGAGCCGCTTCTCCGGTTGACGTCGACCCACGCGTCGCTGCAGCAGAAAACCGTCGTCGTCGGTAGATTCCTTTTAGAAGCTTCTGAGTAGTTGAAGTCAGTTTGCTTAAGGTCTTTCACTCTCCCTTTTTCTCTTTGCTATTCTCCCTAGCCTTGATATTCTTCTCTCTTACCCATCCTTGCTATTCTCTTACCTTCCTTCTATTACTGTTTTTTTCTTTTATATTCCCTGCTGAACTTCCCCTCCTCCTCTATCCTTTTCATTCCCTTCCTCCTCTATCCTTGTTGCTATTTCCCTTCTCCATTCTCCTTGTCCCCCATTCTCCTTGCTATTCCTCTTTGCTTTGCTCCTTTTTCTCCCCTTCAGACCCAGCCCTTTCTCCCTTTCAGACCTGACCCTCTCCTCCATTCAGTACCCACCCTCTCCTCCCCTTCAGATTCCACCTCTCCTCCCCTTCAGATTCACCCTCTCAAGATCCCACCCTCTCTCCCCTTCAAACCCTCTTCTCCCCTTTAGACCCCAGCCTCTTCTCCCTTCAGACCCCACCCTTTTCTTCTTTCCAGCCTCACCTCGTAGCTCTGCTAATTAAACTTTAACTATTCTTTTCAGAAGAAGTGAAGAAGAATTTATCTCCTTCCTCTCTTCAGAATATCCTCGCATCGGTCTTGTGGTCATTCTACGTGCCGTAGCGACTGGTCGCAGCAACCATAACTCTCTACCGCCGCCGTAATGGCACCTGACGTACTGTCCAACCTGTTCAACACGACCTCAGGGTGCTGCAGAGCGACACACTTGCGGCCTACCTTTTCGTTTTGGTGCTCGATGGGGTGCTACGGAGGGCCCTGCCAACAGATGAGGACGGCTTCCTACTGTGGCTGCAAACAAACAGCCGCCATCTGGAGTCGGCGTAACCCAGGAGCTGTTGGAGCTGTTTGCCTCTACGGCTGAGGGAGCCCAGCGCATGCTAGACAGCCTGGTGGCAGCTGCGGCATCGGTCGGGCTAGCGGTAAACATCGAGAAGAGGCAGGTGATGTGTACCTGCGGAGCTGCCTATCAAAATCACCTGCTGGGACGCCCGACGATCGTGCATTGGCTCTACCTCGCTGCACGCGCTTCACGTACCTCGGCAGTCTTGTGCCCAGTGTCCAGGAGGACTTGGCGCGACGCAGGGCCTGGCCTGGGTTGCCTTCCGCTCTATCCGAGTTGTCCTGTAGGACGCCGCGCTGCCAGACTGCTGCGACGACCTAGCGAGACCCTCCGCAGGCAAAGACTTCAACTGGCGGGCCACACCATTCGGCGGAGGCTTACTGTTCTCAACCAGTGCAGGACGTCCTGCTACTCACGATGCAGGGCCCCTGGCCCCGAGGCTACGGCCGGGCGAGCCGCTACGCGGATTGCTTGCTAGATGACGCTGGGGTGATCGGCTAGGAATTCTGTTGCGCCTTCAGAGAGCTCGCACCGAGAAAACTGATCTGACACCACCTCCGTTGTGAACTGTACTCTGTTGAGTCCCCGGCGGTTTGCCTTGTTGTTGTCTCTACAGAATAATTTGCCCAGCTGCGAACTGTGATGGTGCATATCGCGTACTCACGATTCAAAAGTTTATGCTTCTTACTGTTTCACTGATCTAATTCCAAACCTACCACGCAAACTATTTACTTTTAATTCCGTGTGCTTTTCTTGTGTTTTACTTTTTACCGTTTGGTGTCAATGCTATTTATTGCGTGTAATATTGTCGCAAAATTCAACTTCGGATGTCAATATTTAGCTACTGCCGCTGTTCTGCATTACAAATACTTCCGCATGTACTGACGTAACATTGCGCCAATAATTTTACATTGCGTGGCGTCGAAACCAATCTGCTGTTGAATGCTACTAGCGTAGCTAATGGCCGTTTGAATCTCTTGAAATACACTAAAATGTCATGCTGTAGTATTGCTGTTGAAGATCTAAACGAGACTAGCCATACTCCCTACTGATCCATATGCTTCTCAAGCAAGGTATACGGAAAGCAGAATGAGCAGCAAACTTAGTATTTGATCTTTGGATCCCTTATAGAACCAAGGGAAGGGATCTAGTCTAGATGTAACATTTAAATAAAAATTCTTGATATAATGGAATGCAATAAATGCCAACCGAAGTAATTTTTTAACTTCCACTTTCCCGAGTTTGACCACTTTCTCTGCTACAGGCTTAAGCTAAACCAACGCAAAATACGAGCCTGAATAAAAAACAACTCACTCCACAACCTTAAGCTTCATATTTCTTTCTGCCACTGCTGTGTCTTGCAATACTCATAAATCCTGTGACTTCGCTTCACAGATGTTGCTTGAGAAACATATGCCGTCCCATTTGAATTGGCGCAAGTCTCTTTTACATCGTCAAAAGCAATATGTCTGGTGCCAATTATATTTGTGCCGATCAAACTTCCTAGAGAATGATTTGTTGATAACTACATGTCCCTGTCTTGAAGCTTGCACGCTGTCTTTAACCATTATTTTGTCGGTGTACAACGTGGAACCGATCAGACAAGTTGGTCGTAAATTCCCTAAAATCCTGGATAGGGGCTGAGCTGTTGGGAAGAGCTAGGCGGCAAGCAGCGGAGCTGTTGGGGGAGCCGCGGTAGGCAGCGGAGCTGTTGGGGAGCCGCGTAGGCAGCGGAGCTGTTGGGGGAGAGGCGGTAGGCAGCGGAGCTGTTGGGGGAGCCGCGTTAGGCAGCGGAGCTGCTGGGGGAGCCGCGGTAGGCAGCGGAGCTGTTGGGGAAGAGCTAGGCGGCAAGCAGCGGAGCTGTTGGGGAGAGGCGGTAGACAGCGGAAATGTTGGGGAGCCGCGGTAGGCAGCGGAGCTGCTGGGGGAGAGGCGGCAAGCAGCGGAGCTGTTGGGGAGCCGCGGTAGGCAGCGGAGCTGTTGGGGAGAGGCGGTAGGCAGCGGAAATGTTGGGGGAGCCGCGGTAGGCAGCGGAGCTGTTGGGGGAGCCGCGTTAGGCAGCGGAGCTGCTGGGAAGCCGCGGTAGGCAGCGGAGCTGCTGGGGGAGAGGCGGCAAGCAGCGGAGCTGCTGGGGAGACGCGGTAGGCAGCGGAGCTGTTGGGTGAAGGAGGAGGTGGCATACATGTAAGTACATGTAGGTTTCTATGCGATCATATTCCACAGAAGTCGCCTTCAAAATTGGATACATGTTCAGCGTTCGAAAAATGAATCCCTCTCTGTGCATCCCTCCCTGGTGGTACCAAAGAATACCATTTTGTCAATCAAGTTTAGGATTGCCCATTAACCTACAGATCGTAGAAAGCGAAAACAATGAGGAAAGTGAAGCCTTTTGACGGGTCGCTTTCATAAGACCGAAATTTTACAACGCCTAAAACTACTGCACGATGCTTTCACAAGACCGAAACTTCATAAGACCGACCGAGACACAACGCCGAAAACTGACCAAGGTCAAAGGGCCCTGCATTTTGAGTTTTTGGCGTTGTGAAATTTCGGTCTTATGAAATCCCCCCTTTTACGAAGCCGATGAGTTCGTCCCGTAGTGTACTAACTAATATCCGAGTTTAAATGTATTATTCTATAATTTAATTCGCTGCCTGTCAGCCACGATGGATCTATACAGGGAGCGGAGATTAATTTACATGTATGTACTCGTATATTACATGTATATAAACATAACAATTCATATCTTACTTCCTTGGCTCTTTCTTTACCAGTGGAATGGCCGTCTATGGCCAAAAGTCATTAAATTGTTGCCTGAGAATTCAAAACGAGACCGATTGTAGAGCCACTCATTAATTTTTTCTTGAAGCTGAAGTTTTTGATGAATACGCTCGAAATCACGTGCGACATCACCCTTGGGCAGTCCAGCCCGATGAAGTGTCGTTGCTACAGATTGTCCAGCAGTCAAAAGTTGACATTCATGTCAATGTTGATATCCACTTCTTCCATGTTGAAAATTGAATACTGAAGCAATCCACTCGCTCAGCAAATTCAGCCTACCCCTTCATTTTGCTCCTATAAAATACACTAGCTACTGTAGTATTGTGTTGCCTGTTTTATTCAGTTTATGTCAGAAAGGGCTCTCTCCGCCTACCCTTTAACTCGTAATATCTGTGGAGTAAGTATATTTATCATTTATTGCGAATGATGCAACTTACGGCATGCGCGAAGCTCATTGGCACTTGGGGTTGCACAGGACAACGCACCGCCACACCGAGCCGATGCTGTTAGTCAACCGAAAGAACAGCTACAGCTGCGCACCTGCGCTGGTCCCGGTCCCCAGACATGAACCCCATCGAGTAATGTCTGGGACTTCCTAAAACGCGGCATTCAAAAAGAGAATCCACCACAGAATGTTGTGGAGTTTCGTCATGTCATCGAAAACGCTTGACAGCAGCTTCCCCAGGACTTTCTGCGCCGCCTCATCCTTTGGAATGCCCCGCAGTCGCCGCACTTCTGTGTGCGAGGGGATCCCACACGCGTTATAACCCACCGCGATTGAAACTGCACATTGCATAAAAATGAACAAACTGTTGATTTTGTGCGACTGACGTTTATTGATTCAATCAACTTTCCCTTCCCCGCGGCAGCTTAGTTGCGCGTTGAGGGCGGATTGCGAGTGAAAAGTTGTGATAAGTGAGAAAATTTTCATCTCGCTTGGAGGATGGAACTTTTGACTGTTTGACTGCACTTTTTATTCCGGACTGATCCCATTATTGCATCATCTAAAATAATTCGATTGCCATGCTTAATTTCCATCCAATTCGTCAAGAGACTGAAACGATTAATTCGATCATATGTGACCAAGAAAATTCTAGTCAGTGACTTCACTTTCTGTTTAAAAATACCAGCAGTGATATACTCATTAATAGTTCTATATTGACCGAGGACAACACGCTGCTTTCAACGAAAGATTTAGGAGGGGAGACTTTGGCCTGAAGCCCCCATTCATCCCATAGCCAGCCAAGCCCCTGAAATTTGGTAAATAGTAGTGTAGTCAGTAGTCATTATACATGTATGGGGTATTTTCGTTGAAAATAAAAGTTTTGTGCCAATTGAGTAGAGCTCATATTCTTTTGCTCCTACATTAAGGTGCAGTTTTTTTGCGGTGCCCACCCTTCCTATGCGCACTTCCCGCTTGCCAGCAGTGCCCGAAGTTGATTCTATACTCTTATACTCGTACATGTATACACTCAGCAACAGTCAAAACCGCCACCCTACCGAGAGAGGCGACTTCTCTCTCACCTCAACTGCAAGTGCCGTAACTTGCGCCACGTGGCTAAAGCTGGGTGAGAGTGAATTCCAGGGTGAGAGTACAAAAGGGACTGGGGTTGGGGGTGCAACAGTACACGTGACAATGGTCAGGCAATGACAGACGCTGAACGATGGCGCGCTGTTGGCATGCCAGAAGCTGGTGCATCCATCAGCGCAGTTGCTCGCCAATTTGGTCGATCACGTTCAACAATTCGAGCGCTGTTAACGAAATCCCAAGAGACTGGTAGTGTTCAGCATGCAGCCATAGGCAGCCAGCGCCATGATCTCCGCGGCTCAACAGCCAGGGCAAATTGACGTCTGCTGCGGATTGTCAGGCGAACTTCGACCGCGCCAGCAGCCACCCTGCTCTGTCTAATGTGGGGTGAAAGAAGCAGATTGCCCTCTCCTGCATTCACTCTCACCCAGCTTTAGCCACGCCGTGGCGCAAGTTACGTCACTTGCAGTTGAGGTGAGAGAGAAGTCGCCTCTCTCGGTAGGGTGGCGGTTTTGACTGTTGCTGAGTGTAGTTTTGGCAAACTTGGTTACAAAAAGGTACGGCTCGTACAGTAAACATGTATTACCATCTGGCATCTGGGTGACGGTTTTAAATGTTGCTAGGGCTGTGACCTGGGTGCTCTACTCCACTCTAACTTGATGCCTGTAAGGCTTAGTTTCCGATCATTTACTTCATTTACTAATTTAAGCTGTCGCGAGAGAGAGAGAGAGGGGGCTCTGCAGTCCCAGTCCCTACCCCCATTTAACGCCTTAGCCCTAGGTTTTCAAAAATTGATTGCCGCAATTTGACTGCAGTCAATTTGTCTGGGGAATAAATGAACTCTAAACATTTGGTACTTAACACTCGAGCCGCGGCACTTGATCGTTTCGAACCAAAATAGTGTTGCTGGAGAATACATGTACATATAGTACTGCATACAGCTGAAGTAACAAATATGACCCTCAATAAAATAATATATAAAATCATGCTTCTGTAACTTCTGAATGTACATGTAGCAAGGCTTTGGGGCATAAACGATTATAGGCCGTACCGAAAAAATAAGAATTTTCCAATTTTCTGCTTAGAAATATCTATTTCTGCCGCCACATACAACTCTCAAAGCTCCGGCCTACCCGCCTCCCGCAACAGCTCCGCTGCCTACCGCGGCTCCCCCAACATTTCCGCTGTCTACCGCCTCTCCCCCAACAGCTCCGCTGCCTACCGCGGCTCCCCAACAGCTCCGCTGCTTGCCGCCTCTCCCCCAGCAGCTCCGCTGCCTACCGCGGCTCCCCCAACATTTCCGCTGTCTACCGCCTCTCCCCCAACAGCTCCGCTGCCTACCGCGGCTCCCCCAGCAGCTCCGCTGCCTAACGCGGCTCCCCCAACAGCTCCGCTGCCTACCGCCTCTCCCCCAACAGCTCCGCTGCCTACCGCGGCTCCCCCAACAGCTCCGCTGCTTGCCGCCTCTCCCCCAGCAGCTCCGCTGCCTACCGCGGCTCCCCCAACATTTCCGCTGTCTACCGCCTCTCCCCCAACAGCTCCGCTGCTTGCCGCCTAGCTCTTCCCCAACAGCTCCGCTGCCTACCGCGGCTCCCCCAGCAGCTCCGCTGCCTAACGCGGCTCCCCCAACAGCTCCGCTGCCTACCGCCTCTCCCCCAACAGCTCCGCTGCCTACCGCGGCTCCCCAACAGCTCCGCTGCCTACCGCGGCTCCCCCAACAGCTCCGCTGCTTGCCGCCTAGCTCTTCCCCAACAGCTCAGCCCCTATCCAGGATTTTAGGGAATTTACGACCAACTTGTCTGATCGGTTCCACGTTGTACACCGACAAAATAATGGTTAAAGACAGCGTGCAAGCTTCAAGACAGGGACATGTAGTTATCAACAAATCATTCTCTAGGAAGTTTGATCGGCACAAATATAATTGGCACCAGACATATTGCTTTTGACGATGTAAAAGAGACTTGCGCCAATTCAAATGGGACGGCATATGTTTCTCAAGCAACATCTGTGAAGCGAAGTCACAGGATTTATGAGTATTGCAAGACACAGCAGTGGCAGAAAGAAATATGAAGCTTAAGGTTGTGGAGTGAGTTGTTTTTTATTCAGGCTCGTATTTTGCGTTGGTTTAGCTTAAGCCTGTAGCAGAGAAAGTGGTCAAACTCGGGGAAAGTGGAAGTTAAAAAATTACTTCGGTTGGCATTTATTGCATTCCATTATATCAAGAATTTTTATTTAAATGTTACATCTAGACTAGATCCCTTCCCTTGGTTCTATAAGGGATCCAAAGATCAAATACTAAGTTTGCTGCTCATTCTGCTTTCCGTATACCTTGCTTGAGAAGCATATGGATCAGTAGGGAGTATGGCTAGTCTCGTTTAGATCTTCAACAGCAATACTACAGCATGACATTTTAGTGTATTTCAAGAGATTCAAACGGCCATTAGCTACGCTAGTAGCATTCAACAGCAGATTGGTTTCGACGCCACGCAATGTAAAATTATTGGCGCAATGTTACGTCAGTACATGCGGAAGTATTTGTAATGCAGAACAGCGGCAGTAGCTAAATATTGACATCCGAAGTTGAATTTTGCGACAATATTACACGCAATAAATAGCATTGACACCAAACGGTAAAAAGTAAAACACAAGAAAAGCACACGGAATTAAAAGTAAATAGTTTGCGTGGTAGGTTTGGAATTAGATCAGTGAAACAGTAAGAAGCATAAACTTTTGAATCGTGAGTACGCGATATGCACCATCACAGTTCGCAGCTGGGCAAATTATTCTGTAGAGACAACAACAAGGCAAACCGCCGGGGACTCAACAGAGTACAGTTCACAACGGAGGTGGTGTCAGATCAGTTTTCTCGGTGCGAGCTCTCTGAAGGCGGCAACAGAATTCCTAGCCGATCACCCCAGCGTCATCTAGCAAGCAATCCGCGTAGCGGCTCGCCCGGCCGTAGCCTCGGGGCCAGGGGCCCTGCATCGTGAGTAGCAGGACGTCCTGCACTGGTTGAGAACAGTAAGCCTCCGCCGAATGGTGTGGCCCGCCAGTTGAAGTCTTTGCCTGCGGAGGGTCTCGCTAGGTCGTCGCAGCAGTCTGGCAGCGCGGCGTCCTACAGGACAACTCGGATAGAGCGGAAGGCAACCCAGGCCAGGCCCCTGCGTCGCGCCAAGTCCTCCTGGACACTGGGCACAAGACTGCCGAGGTACGTGAAGCGCGTGCAGCGAGGTAGAGCCAATGCACGATCGTCGGGCGTCCCAGCAGGTGATTTTGATAGGCAGCTCCGCAGGTACACATCACCTGCCTCTTCTCGATGTTTACCGCTAGCCCGACCGATGCCGCAGCTGCCACCAGGCTGTCTAGCATGCGCTGGGCTCCCTCAGCCGTAGAGGCAAACAGCTCCAACAGCTCCTGGGTTACGCCGACTCCAGATGGCGGCTGTTTGTTTGCAGCCACAGTAGGAAGCCGTCCTCATCTGTTGGCAGGGCCCTCCGTAGCACCCCATCGAGCACCAAAACGAAAAGGTAGGCCGCAAGTGTGTCGCTCTGCAGCACCCTGAGGTCGTGTTGAACAGGTTGGACAGTACGTCAGGTGCCATTACGGCGGCGGTAGAGAGTTATGGTTGCTGCGACCAGTCGCTACGGCACGTAGAATGACCACAAGACCGATGCGAGGATATTCTGAAGAGAGGAAGGAGATAAATTCTTCTTCACTTCTTCTGAAAAGAATAGTTAAAGTTTAATTAGCAGAGCTACGAGGTGAGGCTGGAAAGAAGAAAAGGGTGGGGTCTGAAGGGGAGAAGAGGCTGGGGTCTAAAGGGGAGAAGAGGGTTTGAAGGGGAAGAGAGGGTGGGATCTGTAGGGGAGGAGAGGGTGGAATCTGAAGGGGAGGAGAGGGTGGAATCTGAAGGGGAGGAGAGGGTGGGTACTGAATGGAGGAGAGGGTCAGGTCTGAAAGGGAGTAAAGGGCTGGGTCTGAAGGGGAGAAAAAGGAGCAAAGCAAAGAGGAATAGCAAGGAGAATGGGGGACAAGGAGAATGGAGAAGGGAAATAGCAACAAGGATAGAGGAGGAAGGGAATGAAAAGGATAGAGGAGGAGGGGAAGTTCAGCAGGGAATATAAAAGAAAAAAACAGTAATAGAAGGAAGGTAAGAGAATAGCAAGGATGGGTAAGGAGAAGAATATCAAGGCTAGGGGAGAATAGCAAAGAGAAAAAGGGAGAGTGAAAGACCTTAAGCAAACTGACTTCAACTACTCAGAAGCTTCTAAAAGGAATCCTACCGACGACGACGGTTTTCTGCTGCAGCGACGCGTGGGTCGACGTCAACCGGAGAAGCGGCTCAGCGTGCTTGGCTACGCCGATGACCTCGCCCTGCTGTCCTCGACCGTCGAGGGCGCCCAACGGCAGCTGGACAGGCTGGTTGCCGTTGCGGCGAGTGTCGGCCTGGTGGTCAACACGCAGAAGACCGTTGTGCTCTGCGTGCCGGACGACATCGAGGCTGCAATATTTTGCCGAGGCGCTGACGGGCAGGCGACCGAACTCCCGCGATGTCAGCAGTTCGTCTACCTCGGCGGTCTGGTTCCAGACGCTCGCGAGGACCTGCGACGCCGCCGCGGGCTTGCCTGGGCTGCCTTTCGTTCTGTGAGGGCAGTCCTGCAGTCCGAGGCCCTACCGGACCGCCAGAGGGCGGCGCTGTTCCAGGCGGTAATCGAGACCGTCCTGCTGTACAACGCCGAGACCTGGACGCTGACGGACTCACTCGAACAGCAAGTCGATGCGGCGCACGCTGGTCTGCTGCGCGCCGCCTTCAACATCGGCGTCGAGCGAGTCACCAACGCGGCACTCTATCGCCGCGCTGGCCTGCCACGTCCAAGTGATCTACTGCGCCGTCGGCGACTCCAGCTCGCAGGCCATCTCATCCGCGCCGAGTCGTACTGCCCACAGCCGGTGCAGGAGGTGCTGCTGCTCACGCTGCAGGCACCCTACCGGCGAGGTCAAGCGCGAACTCGGCGTTATGTCGACTGTCTGCTGGCTGACGCCGGCGCCCCGGACACTGCCGGTGGCGCGGCCTTTGTTCGCGCCCAAGCCATGAAGCGCGCCCTGTGACGCTGACCTTTACCATCATGACAGCGTATTTTGTTGTTGTTGTTGTTAAAAGGAATATTTGAGCAACTATTAGCATATAAGGTAGGGCAGTTATGCACAACTTGCCTAGTACGAGCTCGTAGATAGGTATATTAGGACTACTAGCCTTGTAGGGTACAGAGTTGTTTAGCAACTACTAGTCAGGTAGATAGAGTGGATTTGTACCTAGAAGACTAGCAGGTTGACCCGCGAAGCCTAACAGACTATAAAGTAGATTAGCACCTATAAGTCTAGACGGTAGAATGATAGGTATTATATTTACTAGCCTAGTAGGTAGGATAGGCTACTAACCTAGTATAGTAGATAGAATCTAATCTAGGTTCATTATCCTGTTATTCCTCCTGTTATAGGAGGGTAGGAGCTGATGGCGGAGGCTAGGAGGGTAAGAGTTGGTAGAGGAGGGTAGGAGCTGGTAGAAGAGAGAAGGGAAAGTGTCGAAGGGTAGAGCAGGGCAGGGGAGAGTAGAAGGTAGGAGGGTAGGAAATGGTAGAAGGGCAGAGAAGGGTAGGAGCTGGTAGAGGAGAGTAGGGGGTGAGGCTGGTAACGGAGGTTAAGGCAATAGACAAGGGTATAGCTGCAGAGGAGGGGAGGAGCTGGTAGAAGAGGGTAGAGAAAGGGTAGAGGGTAGAGAAGGATAGAGGTGTGTAGGATAGTAGAGGAGAGTAGGAGGATAAAGGGTAGAGAAGAGTAAGGAGAGGATAGAAGAGTAGAGGAGGGTGGGGGGCTGTCTGGGAGGGTTTGCCTGGGAAAGCTGCCTTGAAAGGTTTGCCTGGGGGCTGCCTAGGAAAGATAGCCTAGAAGGACTGCCTGGGAGGAATTAATGATTAAAGCAACAAAAAAGCATTCATAAAAATACAAACAGCACATGTGGAGTGCACGGGGTGTAGGGAGTGCAGGGGTGCAGGAGTCAAAGAAGTATAATTCTGCTGGGGTTAGGGCTAGGATAGTGAAAGGGCCAGTTCTGGGGGTCTAGGGCCAAGACTGGGATGGGGTAGGGCTGGCGCTGAGATGGGGTAGGGCTGGCACTGGGGTGGGGTAGGGCTGGGGGTGGGGTAGGGCTGGGGCTAGGGCTAGGGCTAGGGCAAGGGCAGGGGCTGGGGCTAGGGCTAGGGCAAGGGCAGGGGCTGGAGCTGGGGCTAGGGCAAATGCAGGGGCAGGGGCAGGGGCAGGGGCAAGGGCTTAGGCTAAGGCTAGGGCTTGGGCTAGGGCTTGGGCTTGGGCTTGGGCTAAGGCTAGGGCTAAGGCTAGGGCAAGGGCTGGGGCTAGGGCTAGGGCAGGGGCAAGGGCTAGGGCTAGGGCTTGGGCTTGGGCTTGGGCTTGGGCTAAGGCTAGGGCAAGGGCTTGGGCTAAGGCTAGGGCAAAGGCTGGGGCTGGGGCTAAGGCTGGGGCTTGGGCTAAGGCTAGGGCAAGGGCAAAGGCTGGGGCTGGGGCTAGGGCTGGGGCTAGGGCAAGGGCTAGGGCTGGGGCAGGATAGTGATAGGGCCAGAGCTGGGGCAGGGATAACAAGCACTAAGGCTAAGGCCAGGGCTAGGGGAGGAACTAGGGCTAGGGCTAAGGTTAGGGCTAGATTAGGGGCTGGGATAGAGTGGGATAGGGCTAGGACTGGGCTAGTGCTTGAGCTTAAGCTAGAGCTGGCTGCTAGGGCTGTGGTGTGGCTAGAGCTTGAGCTGGGGCTTGATCTCAAGCTAGGGCTAAGCTGGGGCTAGGGCTAGGGCTAAGAGAATGAAGCCACAAATAAATGTAAAGCTATAAACAAGGGTAGAACCTAGTAGAAGAGGGTAGAGATAGGTTGAAGAGGATAGGATCAAAAGGTGAGGGGAGGGTAAAAAGGGTAGAAAAGAGTATAAGGATAGAAGATAGAGAATAAGAAAAGAGGATATAGAAAGATGAAAAAGGGTTTACACCCAACCCAAGCATGCTAACTAAACATATTTTAATCCAATAAAAAGGCTAAATTCATGCTTTTATCTTTAGCCTGAGCTAAAGCTTAGGTAGGCTTAGCTATTTTGAATCAAATATAGACCTAATTAGAATATATTAATCCAAACCAAATATACTAAATCTCTAATATTTGCTTGTATGCTTAATTATTTATATTAGGCCTAGTAGGCAGGCTTCAAGTTTACTCACTAATTCATTAGTATAATTAATAGTATTATTAGGGTTCAACTTTTCTTTAGCCCTAGGCCTAGCACTATATATAACTTGGTATATATAAATTTTGGTAGGCTAGGCCTAGTATATTTAATTTTAAATTTCAATTCTATTTAGCAATGATTTATTTTGGCTAGGCCTAGGGCTTAAATTAAATAGGTTTGATATCAAATCAAATAGTCAATTTTGTGTAAAATGGATTAAAAACTTAATAGGCCTACATTAAAATTAAGTCCTTAAAGCTATAGAGTTCTATCCTAGGCTAGATAGAATTAAGGCCCTATACTATATCTAGGCAAGGCATAGCTAATAGCTAATATAGGCAACTAATACTATAATGCTTTGGCTAGAAATATATCAACAATATAGACAAATCTGGCTCTGTTAATAAAAAATAATAACCCAGTTATATACTAGCAAATGGTTTACTAGTCAAGCTCTATTTTTTATTTAGCAATTAACATTACTATTTATATATAGAAATACCATTATATTATATAGATAGGTCTTGGATATATGCGCCTTTTATATACCATAACACTAACTGAAGAAAAAGCATAAATTTTAGGGCCCATATTTTTAGGTGTATAGAACTGCTTAAATTAAATTAAGCCATTGGCATTGCCAATATATATGTAAAATGTAAAAGGGTATAACCGTTTCAATGAAAGAACTTTTTTGTGCATATGTGCACAAATGTTTTCAATACAACGTAAAATAAAGCCAGAAATACATGCAGCACTACACCGCTACATTCATTGCTGGGCTGCAAGGCCGTGTTTTCCGAGGATAGAATGGCCTCATGAGTGGGACATGGCTGTGTTGCCAGACTGTCTGGAAGCCGGCCTATTTAATATTATAATATAGCAATGAAATATACACTACTTTATAGCCAAGAACTTTTTCAAAGTCAAATATTTTTAAATGGCCAATACAATATTAGCATTATAGCCTACTTTATAGCAATATCTGGTTATTTTTTCTAATTAGGTCTAAACCTAGAATTGCACTCACTCTTAGTCTCTCTTACTCTCTAGAATAAAAACTGATATTTTTTGCATATGACTATATGGGAAGCAAAGGCTTAGGCCCTACTTTTTTCTACTCAACTCAACTCACTCAATTACTAGGCCTACCGCCTACCTACTACTAAACTTCTACCTGGCTAGGCCCACTGGGGCTGGCCTAGGCCTAGGAGTAGGAGTAGGCCTATACCAAGTGGCTAGATTACCTTTTAAACAACACAATTAACTTGACTTAAATAAACCAGACTTGTTAGTTCGTTTAATACCATAGTATTAGAATTTAGAATTAGAACCAATTATTTTATTAAAAAATCTCTACTAAGCTACAGTACAGGTACAGCACAACCTAGGTCTAATTCAATGCCTTATAGTAGTAAGCCTAGTTTAGGCATGTCATGTGTAGGCTTAGCCACATAGCCTTCACCCCAGCTCAGTTTTAGAACTACATGGATTTTAGACCCTAGTTTCCTAGTTGCCGGCCAGCAGCACGCACGCACGTGCCTTCAACGAGTAGAAAGCATTTAAATTTAAGCTGCAAGGGCCTAGGCCTACCGTCATGATGCATGTCTAAAACTAACTAACAAGAAACCCACAGCAGAAAGAGAGTCCTGCAACAAGCTACTAAAACATGAATGCATTTATTGGCGCTAAAAAGTTAACTAGCTTTGTTGATATTGTAACAATCATTTTTCGATTAACCAGCAAGCTGAGACAGCAACCAGCATGCTGTCATACCGTAAACAAAAAACTTAAATCGTGCTGT
This sequence comes from Macrostomum lignano, assembly GCA_002269645.1. Lineage (NCBI taxonomy): Eukaryota > Metazoa > Platyhelminthes > Macrostomidae > Macrostomum > Macrostomum lignano. The sequence goes on along the minus strand of NIVC01002081.1, from coordinate 191,415 downwards.
TTTCGTTAGTTTTAAGCAAACACGGGTGCGGAAGAACGCCAAACTTCCTGCTTGGGGCTAACCCTAACCCTAACCCTAACCCTAACCCTAACCCTAGGCCTGCGCCAGAAGACGGGCTACAATGATCCTTTTTCTAAAATCCATCCCAAAACCATGCAACGCGCTTTGGGATCTGCGACTTATACGAGCTAAAAGTGCAAAAGTCCTGCCCCACTCCCTCCAGCGGATTTGGACACACATACAGAGATATATCCGCAGTAGAATTTGTGTTCCTCTAATTCCTTCAACCCCAATTGGCTCGGACAAGCCCCTGGATTTCTGACCCCGCTTACCCCACAGCGCCCTTCTCCCAACCCAACGGCCGTTCAAGCAAACGCAATCCCGGAAGTATAAAAAGCAACGCGCTCCGTTTGCATTGCCTTTTTGGGTTCCTCGGCTTGGTGAAGAAATCTTTTCCAATTGCGCAGGCGAGAGGCCCAGAATGGAGGGTGGGGGGGGGGGTAAGGCAGGGGCTTATCGAGGGCGATGGTGGTCTAAAAATAGATTTTCCACTTCAGGCTGGTGGGAACTTGGCGATTAAACGGATCGAGTGTGTATTGGGAATATTTATTATCATTTGCAGTACACATACTGCCCTATCCGAAATGCTCCTAGAGCTCCCGTGTTAACAACATCTGGATTGGAAAATCAAGGACGCCCTGTCCAAAGCCCACCCAGACAATCTGCTTTCGGGGAGACAGATCTACCTACTAATCCGGCAGGTGAAAGACCGGATTTGATACCGAAGACCAGCGACAATTCAACCGCTTGGTCAGCTTGAGCAGCAATGGTTTTCCATTGGGACAATATGCGGAGTTTCTGGAAAGATATTTAATCCAGGTAACTTCTTCATCTGCTTCACATCGAGCTTGGTTGGCAACTCAAGTCAGGAACAAGTGCGGGAACAGGATGCAATAGGTCTCCCAGCAGACGCATTTGTCCTGCCTGGCCTTCAGGTGGTGGATAGATTGTGTTAGACCAAACTCATCGGCTACGAGTAAGAGTGTGAAAATATAAAGGAAAGAAGCTTCAGGAAGAGTTGAAACTGTTAGCTGAAACGGTGTCCCTCCCCGGATCACAAGGAGCAGTATTCTACGACTCCGGTGCCCTGGGTTGCTGGCTAAAAATAGGCCAACTACTGACTGCACTTTAGGACGCGTCAGAGGAAAGCCTGCACAGACTTCGACTGGAGAGGAGTGGCGGGATGCGAAGGAAACTTTCTAAGGTCCCTTCTGCGGCTCTCGCTCGCCTTTTTTACAATGCTTTCGCTCCGATCCTCTTCCTAAGTTTCTAGCAGGATAATTGGTCATTCATGGACAATCCAGGGCAAACTGCATTGCTACCGCTGTGCAGCCTCTGACGTCAGCAGAATTTTGTCCTGCGAATGCACTTTTAATAGCCAACAGAATTCGGGGATTGTCACTTTCCCGGCGCACTTAGCTGTGGTGTCGTTCCGGCTGTCTCAGTGTCCGTCTTATGTGTCTCAGTGTCTATCTATCTGTCTGTCTGTCTGTCTGTCTGTCTGTCTGTCTGTCTGTCTGTCTGTCTGTCTGTCTGTCTGTCTGTCTGTCTTTCTGTCTGTCTGTCTGTCTGTCTGTCTGTCTGTCTGTCTGTCTTTCTGTCTGTCTGTCTGTCTGTCTGTCTGTCTGTCTGTCTGTCTTTCTGTCTGTCTCTCTGTCTGCATGTCTGTTTGTCTGTCTGTTTGTGAGTCTAACCGTCGATAGTGACTGTATGCTACAAATCTAAGAAAGCAAAGTGACAAATCCCGCTAATAAAAAATTGGGCAATAAAAAGCCGAAGTTCGGCTGAAATTATCCAACGGCAGCTAAGCTAAATCGAGGCTTTCCGGGCAAGAATTATTAATCTAATTTATGCTTATGCACTTCGCCGGGAATTCCCAATAGAGAAATGGATTTTTGTGGCCAACTCCAGAAGCCGGGACCTCATACCTGATTACCAGGTTAGTTAATTTTCTTGCTGGCTGCAGAGTTTTTATGCTCTGCGGACATTTTTACAGCTTAGTGATGCTTTTGGTAAAAGCATTGCTCCAACTCCCTAATTGACTTCTCGTTTTTACGCTGAATATGTAATCTCTATTCTTTTCTCATGGCACAAAGTCTCTAATCTCTCTTCAAATCCCTTGAATAACATTTAGAATCTCTAATCTCTCTTTTCACGTGTCACTAAATCTCTAATCTCTCTCTTCTTGTGTCACTGAATCTCTAGTCTCTCTCTTCTTGTGTCACTGAATCTCTAGTCTCTCTCTTCTCGTGTCACTGAATCTCTAATCTCTCTCTTCTTGTGTCACTGAATCTCTAATCTCTCTCTTCTTGTGTCACTGAATCTCTAATCTCTCTCTTCTTGTGTCACTGAATCTCTAATCTCTCTCTTCTTGTGTCACTGAATCTCTAATCTCTCTCTTCTTGTGTCACTGAATCTCTATTCTCTCTTCTTGTGTCACTGAATCTCTATTCTCTCTTCTTGTGTCACTGAATCTCTAATCTCTCTCTTCTTGTGTCACTGAATCTCTATTCTCTCTTCTTGTGTCACTGAATCTCTAATCTCTCTCTTCTTGTGTCACTGAATCTCTAATCTCTCTCTTCTTGTGTCACTGAATCTCTAATCTCTCTCTTCTTGTGTCACTGAATCTCTATTCTCTCTTCTTGTGTCACTGAATCTCTATTCTCTCTTCTTGTGTCACTGAATCTCTATTCTCTCTTCTTGTGTCACTGAATCTCTATTCTCTCTTCTTGTGTCACTGAATCTCTAATCTCTCTCTTCTCGCGTCACTGAATCTCTAATCTCTCTCTTCTTGTGTCACTGAATCTCTAATCTCTCTTCTTGTGTCACTGAATCTAATCTCTGACTTTACGATCACATTTACTAGCACAGTCAGAACTTATTGTTGATGACATAGGAATAAAGAAGCATAAGTAGATGATTATAAATATTTTGATTTATTGATAGACCAGCAGCTTAAACAAATTAGTCAATAATTATTGACATCTTAGGGTGTGGGCACAAGAATTATTAATACGAGTCCGGTTAAGATACAGCTAACGCGTTAGCTAAATATGCTGTGAAAAAACTGAGCAACAACCCGCTAATCCCAACTTGTCAGTCAAACAGCCCCCCTTGCATTGGGGGATGGGGGCGAGAGAGAAACTTGTCTAGCGTTGCTTTCCAGGAAACTGACGCCTCTGGCACAGGTGCGGCTGCCTCTGCCGGTCCTGCAGCGCCTCATCAGCCATGTACTGTTGACACCTGCTGTTGGAATTTTCCCCAGCTTCTTTAAATGTTTTCACCGACGGTCGATAGTGCGACACCGGACCGCCGCTGGATTCTTGGTTCACGGATCGAAGATTGCCGTGCCGGGACAGCAGGGGTTTGTAGGCCTCAGCTGCCTGGCTTGATGAGGCCGCAGCTGGCTTGTTAGCGAACGGCGGCAGGCAGAACACATTCGAACGGAGTGTCAGCTCCGACATGACCTGTCTGGGCTGAGGATGTTAGAAACCTGTGTCACTAATTAGACTGCCTCTGTGTGTCAGCAATCAGAGATCGTCTCTGTGCAGCAGGTGAGTCAACAGGTGTCAGCAATCAGAAATCGTCTCTCTATGTCAGACAGGTGTGTCAGCAATCAGAGAGATGGTCTCTCTATGTCAGACAGGTGTGTCAGCAATCAGAGAGATCGTCTCTCTATGTCAGACAGGTGTGTCAGCAATCAAAGATAGTCTCTCTGTGTGTCGTCAGACAGGTGTGTCAGCAATCGTATTTGTGTCAGACGTGTGCAATACGCCAAGATGCCAAATACAAAACAAACTTACAGTTAATAGTCAAATGAACGGCGAAAATGATTGTACAGAAGCAACGCTGGTTTTCTTTAAGCAATGATGTTTATCTAAATTTTCTACACCGATACCTGCAATATATACTTTTTTAGTCTCACGATCCATCGACCACCGCATTCTCATCTTTTGTAGGAAAGAAAATTAGCTACGAAGAAAGTAATTTGTGGAATTTTTTGCGTAGAAAAGTTGTATTAATTGCACCAGTAAATTGGCCAGATGAGGCGGCTGCTTTCCACTTCTGTAAATAATTAAATTGAGAATGGCCTGCGCATTTAAAAATCAACTTTTTACGATAGCACTCGATTTCCCATGGTAAATTACTTCTCTATTCAGCTTTGGTTTAAGGGCGATTATCATGGTAGCTTAGATGCAATTCTCAGGGTGGGTTAGGGGCGATTCTCAGGGTGGATGGATAGGGGCGATTCGAAGGTGGATTAGTGGCGATTCTCAAGGTGGATTCGGGACGAATCTCAAGATAGATTAGTGACGATTCTCAGTGTGGATTAGGGGCGATTCTCAGTGTGGATTAGGGGCGATTCTCAGAGTGGATTAGGGGCGATCCTCAGTGTGGATTAGGGGCGATCCTCAGGCTATTTTGGTGGCGATTCTCAGGTGGTTTAGTGGCGATTTTTAAGGTGGATTAGGGGCGATTCTTAGGATGGATTAGGGCGCTTTTCAAGGTGGATTAGTGGCGATTCTCAGGGTGGATTAGGGGCGATTCTCAGGATGGATTAGGGGCGATCTTCAAGGTGGATTAGTGGCGATTCTCAGGGTGGATTAGGGGCGATTCTCAGGGTGGATTAGGGGCGATTCTCAGGGTGGATTAGGGGCAATTCTCAGGGTGGATTAGGGGCAATTCTCAGGGTGGATTAGGGGCAATTCTCAGGGTGGATTAGGGGCAATTCTCAGGGTGGATTAGGGGCAATTCTCAGGGTGGATTAGTGGCGATATTCTGTGTGGCTCAGCAGAGTCGGAGAACAATGCACAGTTGCGCTCTGTTCCAGCAATTACCATGAAAGCAGCTCTCCTAATTGGCCTCATCTGCGCATAAAATTTTGTCCATTTTCTGGAGCTTCAAATCGAGTAGAGTTTACAAATTGAAAGATACGCGTAGCTCATTCGTAGAAAGTAATTAACCAACTGGAAAAAAACACTGCACACAGATAGGTAATGAATGATGCAATTGAAATTTTCAATTTTGCAGTTCAAACTCTGAAGCTATAGGATAATTTGCTCTATAAGACATGGCCTACAAGAAATTGAGGCGAACAGTTAAACAAAAAATCAATTGATAAATAACCAGACTGAAGTTAATGCCAACAATATATATAATTATATTTATACTCATACGTATTCATGTATAAACAATATTAAATAGCAACAGCATATTAAGCAATGGCGGGAACTTAAAAACAAAATTGATACAATAAACGAAAAAGAACAAGTTTACCTATCTTACTACTAACTTGAATAGTAGAGTGTAGCACGCGCATTTGAAGAGGGCAGCAAGACAGGAAGGAAGGAAGGAAGCAAGCAATCGAAGCGGAGAGAATATTGAGTTGCCAACAAGATGAAAGACGCGACAATCAATTGTGCGAATATATCGATATTATCGATTAGTAATCTTTCAAAATATTCTACTCGTAGTTAATCGCTTCAACTTGGCGAGGCAGTTGAATTGCAATTCAATTTCCAGATGTTGTTTTGTTACAATTGTTTATAAATTACTTTCAATGTGCGCATTGCACTACTATTCAATACGAATTTAAGTAGAACATTTGGGATATTAAATAAATTTATTACTAAGAGTTCAATTACGGAACAATCAATTTAAATTTCAGCGCAATGCAGAGCGAATAGTTGACTGGGCATTTGTTAAAATCAGAAAACAATTGGCCACAAAAAATCAATGATGCTGTGGAATTGAGGTGTGAATCGTACGTTAAATATGTAGTATTGACTTATTCAGGATATCTGTGCTTCTGATATGTTTATGTATATATATTAGATAAGAGAGCAAAAACACAAATTTAGGCAGCTTAGGTAAAGGTACACGCAGGAGCAAGTCACACAAAATGCCTGTGAAAATATCCTAGGCAAATATTACCTATGCATATACAGTATTAGCATTAAGTATCATATACAAGTACACATTACACTTTAATTAAATTTCATTGGTACTTGTATTGGCTTATTGTGTAAGAGTTACACAGTAGACTGTGGACTGTTAAGGCCGAAAGATTACAGTGAAAAATGAGCACAGGAAGATTTAAAATTAGGAATAAACTGTTAATGGATAGGAATGGGGTGGTGAGTTTTGGTGGGGTGGTGGTTTAGAGTGGGGTAGTGGGTTGGATTGGGGTGCTGGGTTAATAATAATAATAATAATAATAATAATTGATTAGACCTACCACAAAGGGCAGATGTGCAACCGACAGCTCAGCCGCAGCTATTGCGCGGCGCATCTGAAGGCTGCGTACGGCTGTTCAGTCCAAGGACTGGGGGGTCGCCACACACCCTCAATTACCCCAGCTAATGCTGGCACCCATTTTACAGCTGGGTGAACTGAAGCAATGCAGAGCTACAGTGTCTTGCTCAAGGACACAAATTGTTTCAGTGGGATCGGGAATCGAACCCCCGACCTTCAAGTCGTGAGTCCGACGCTCTAACCACTAGGCTGCTGGGTTAGAATGGGGTGGTGGGTGAGAATGGAGTGGTGGGTGAGAATGGGGTGGTGGGTGAGAATGGGGTGGTGGGTGAGAACAAGGTGGTGAGTGAGAATGGGGTGGTGGGTGAGAATGGGATGGTGGGTGAGAATGGGGTGGTGGGTGAGAATGGGGTGGTGGGTGAGAATGGGGTGGTGGGTGAGAATGGGGTGGTGGGTGAGAATGGGATGGTGGGTGAGAATGGGATGGTGGGTGAGAATGGGATGGTGGGTGAGAATGGGGTGGTGGGTAAGAATGGGGTGGTGGGTGAGAATGAGGTGGTGGGTGAGAATGGGGTGGTGGGTGAGAATGGGGTGGGGGTGAGAATGGGGTGGTGGGTGAGAATGGGGTGGTGGGTGAGAATGGGGTGGTGGGTGAGAATGGGGTGGTGGGTGAGAATGGGGTGGTGGGTGAGAATGGGGTGGTGGGTGAGAATGGGGTGGTGGGTTAGAATAGGTGAGGATTGGAACGGGTTTTGATCAAACAAGATGGCATGGAATGTGCAATATTGGCAACAGACGTGTGGCAGTGTATAGAAAAGGACGCAAAATAAACTCACAGCGCAGATTGTATACATTGTTATAGTATTGTAAAGCAAAATAATTGGGCTTTAACTTGATGACTTGGCGCTGGACAATTACCTTATAACTTAGACAAAAATTTCAAAAAGTAAATTACAATTTGAATTTATTTTGAGAATGTTCGAGAAAATTAATGAATATCATACAGCACTAAGTGCCCGAACAAGCTTACGAGTATAAATATTTAGTACAGTAATCATAAATCATTAGAAAAATAATGAGCAGAATTTAGCAGAAAAATATCGAGAAAGGAACTTCAAATAGGTTATATTAAAGGTCAGTATTAATAGTACATGACTGCACTTTCAACTATCATGAATTAATTTAATTATCTTCCAAAATATTTCTTAGCAAAATATTAATACAATACTTATAAAATGACTCCCAGCAGAAATTATTATTTTTGATAAGTAAAACAAATTTGGCGCAAATTTAATATTCCAACCGCAGAGTTGACTATACTTAGTTTAGAGAAATATCGTGAGCAGAGTAGAAACAATATGAGTCACTTCGAAGTAGCAAAAAATACAATCGAGCACAAATGTTTGAATTGAAAAAATACAAAAAAACGTAATACAATACATTAATCTGCACAAAACGCGAAAGCTACTGCAAGTAGCAATGCGACGATACTAATGTAGATTTACAGTTTCTTTTTCTAAGGCACGCCAGAATTCGGATTGGCAAAGTTTGGAGCAGCCAGGTTTCTAATCAGCGTGGCCGAGCTCGTTCGAATCAGCCTGGGCGTCAGGTAGCTGCGCCTGCGGCTCACAATGCCCGCTGCTGGGGGCGGCGTCTGCGTCTCCGTCGACCAGCGGCGACTGCCCGCTGAAGAGGTCAGGCCTGCGGGCGGAGTGGGGTGGGTGACTGGAGTGAGGTGGGTGACTGGAGTGAGGTGGGTGGCTGGAGGTGGGTGAATTGAGTGGGGTGGGTGACTGGAGTAGGGGTGAATGGAGTGGGGTGGGTAAATGGAGTAGGGTGAGTGACTGGAATGGGGTGGGTGACTGGAGTGGGTGGGTGACTGGAGTGGGGTGGGTGACTGGAGTGGGGTGGGTGACTGGAGTGAGGTGGGTGACTGGAGGTGGGTGAATGGAGTGGGGTGGGTGAATGGAGTGGGTGGGTGAATGGAGTGGGGTGGGTGACTGGAGTGAGGTGGGTGACTGGAGTGAAGTGGTGACTGGAGTAAAGTGGGTGACTGGAGTGAGGTGGGTGACTGGAGTGAAGTGGTGACTGGAGTGAGGTGGGTGACTGGAGTGGGGTGGGTGACTGGAGTGAGGTGGGTGACTGGAGTGAGGTGGGTGACTGGAGGTGGGTGAATGGAGTGGGGTGGGTGAATTCAGGAGGGAGGTGGGTGAATGGAGAAGGGAGGTGGGTGTTTGGGTGTTTAGATAATTAAAAGAAATGCGGCTACCCTCGTAATTGAAGATTGACTGAAAGTGTTAAAAAAGTTTACAATCAGCAGAGTTAGCCGTTCCAATTTAAAAGAATATTAGCACAACTACAATATAAATATTAAAAAGTGAAACTAATGGGATGAAGGAATAAAATCAATGCAAAAGTGAGCTTTCTACTCAAATCGAAACTAAATTTATCACTGTTTAACTCAATATTCTAAATTTTTGTTAAAAAATAGAAATTCCAGATTGTTTAACAGTAATTTCTGTCAAGCAAAATTTTTATCTGGCGATTCTGATTAATTTGGTTGATGAGGAAATGCGATTATCCAAAAAATCCAATATAATAAAAGGGGATATTTAAAATATGAAACAAATTACTTGAAAAGTAAAAACTGTATCCTTCGTCTGCAAATTAAAGATGAGGATTGAGCAAATCTAATATAAACAGGTTAAATTGGGATATAATTCAATCACGGCAGATAAAAAATTAAGATAATTAACCTAATAATGTTCATTAAGCAAGTTATTTACTACAAAGCTGAACAATAGTTGTGATAATTGAGAGATTATCAAGTATTTTAAACTATAATTAGGACACAGCAAACTGCGCTGTCATTCAGCCGCTAATAACGAAATAGAAAATGTTTATTATGTATAACCTCAGCTTACCCAGACGCCTTTTCAACAGACCAACTAAACAATTCACTTTGAGCAGAATCCAGCCCGCTTAAGTCGCCCACCGTTTCTGCTTTTGTTGTTGCTTTTAGCAATTTAAAGAAAAAGAAAATAAATATGATTAAACAGATAAAGGATAGGTGAAGACGATTTGATTCTAGCGTACTAATCAAATGTCAAATTTGTCAATGTAGAGATCTCCAAGCATAGTAGCCTACTAAAAGTAGCAAGATAAAAACATGAATACTATTTAAAACTAACATGCGTCATACTCTATTTTCAGTAATGCATGCAATATCACGTAAACAGCGAGTGATTGTTACATAGTCCAAAAAACCGGTTTTCAACCTAAATTTCCAAATATGGTAAAGGTCAAGTTAAATGCGATCTAGGCTTCATCCTTTCTATGTAAAACCCCACCGGTCAAGAGACAAAGTCCATCTTTTGATTCTTATCAATAAAACCAGTTTGAAGCTCAAGGTCGAATGAAATCGTGTATAAATACAAGCAAAAATCCGAGCTGAAACCTCAGACTCGGAGCAGCCTTAAGAGATCTTAGGCTTAGCCAGAGTTACTAAGCAAGGCTATATCTCTGAGAGAGACAAACACCAATTGGTAAGCCTTTGTTAGAGTCTTTGTTATTCGATTATTGAGAGCTGTGTCATTGCCGGCCGTTACTGATCAGTCGATTTATTGAGTTATTGAATTTGAGGCCTCCCTATTCCTAAGGGATTGGATAGGATCTGCGGACCGATTCCGATACTCTTAGTTGATTACTGATTGATTGATTTTGGTACCCTAGAGTAACCGATAGGAGCAAACGACTCCGATTCCGTTATTTCTAGAAGAAGACGCCCTTTCGGAGGACCTCGTTATTGTTATAGAGTTGACTTTGTTATTAGGGCGCATCTCTGCACTCGAGGAATATATTGATTTCTGCACTCGAGGAATATATCGATTTCTGCACTCGAGGAATATATCGATTTCTGCACTCGAGGAATATATCGATTTCTGCACTCGAGGAATATATCGATTTCTGCACTCGAGGAATATATCGATTTCTGCACTCGAGGAATATACTGACGTCGACGGACTAAGTTATTAAGCTCTCATATTCGGCCGATTCTATAATTCAAGACTACTCCGGAGGAAGAATATTTGAAGAGACGAGCTCGGAGAACCTGCCCGACAAAGAAGAGGAGCCCGCATCAGTAAGTGAACACTGAACCTTGTTCCCAGGCTTGAGGTCTGGAAGTGGGAGTTCGTGCGTTTAGACACTAGATTAATTTCTCTCTCTCTTCTCTTTCTCTCTCTCTCTTTCCCTCTCTCTCTAGTGTGCTAAAGCGAACTCTTCATCAAATTTGATTGTGCAGGTTTTAAGGTCAGATTTGACTGGGTGGACTTAAAGGTCAAATTTGATTGGGTGGCCTTAAAGGTCAAATTTGACTGGGTGGCCTTAAAGGTCAAATTTGACTGGGTGGCCTTAAAGGTCAAATTTGATTGGGTGGCCTTAAAGGTCAAATTTGACTGGGTGGCCTTAAAGGTCAAATTTGATTGGGTGGCCTTAAAGGTCAAATTTGACTGGGTGGCCTTAAAGGTCAAATTTGACTGGGTGGCCTTAAAGGTCAAATTTGACTGGGTGGCCTAACAGATACTAAAAATAACTAGATGGGCCACTCAGGCGTATATTAGTAACTTAGTAAAACAGCTTTCTACTTTTTAGTTCAGTAGCAAAGAAGAATACAGCTGAAATGACTTTGATAAGTTTAGAAGCCCAAGCTTGCAGGCGTAACCAGCTTGCTTATTGGTTCAGCAATAATGTACATTAGCCAGTCCATTGAAATGTACATGGCAGCTTTAGACTGGAACAACGGAGGCTAGTAAAGTAATAAAAATTGGGCGGCGGGGCGGGGGTAGAGGTTCTGCGTGAAGTTTGAGGGTTTAAGCTGGGGGGGGGGAAGAGCCAATAAATGCGCCTTATCTTTAAAAAAATAAAATGCTTCAGTTTAACTTACTACTAAACTGAAAGTAGCTTACACGCAAATGTGCTGAGTGGCCCATCTAGTTATTCTAGTATTTGTGGGTGGCTTAAAGGTAAAATTTAATTGGGTTGATTCTAAGGGTCAAATTTTATTGGGTGGCTTTGAAGATCAATTTTTATTGGGTGGCCTTGAAGGCCAAATTTGATTGGGTAGATTTCAAGGTCAAATTTTATTGGGTGGCCTTGAAGGCCAAATTTGATTGGGTAGATTTCAAGGTCAAATTTTATTGGGTGGCCTTGAAGGCCAAATTTGATTGGGTAGATTTCAAGGTCAAATTTTATTGGGTGGCCTTGAAGGCCAAATTTGATTGGGTAGATTTGAAGGTCAAATTTTATTGGATGGCTCAATTATAATTACGAGCGTAGGTTTCCCCTGGAGCTTAATAATGATAATCACGCCACCCCGAAAGTCAGTTACAGTATCTAATATAAACTTGAATTTTAATGAATAAATAAATATTGTCTACTTTAATTCTTAGGCGCCAAAGCATATATAAGAATAAATATAATCATAATTAAAATTTTTACCTTCATCATCGGAATGAGTCATCGCCAATGAAGTGTCGGTGAATTCGTGTTTCTCCTGCTCAATATTAGCAGTCTGCTCTTCATGTTGCTCCTGTTGTTGCTCTGATTGTTGTGAATCTCGGGGAAAATCTTCAACACCAGTGGTTGTAGGGTTGCAGACTTGTTGTACAGCTTCCTGTTGCTGATTATTGGCAAGGGGTAAGGTTTAGAGATGCAGTTGATTGAATGCCGAGCATCAATTGTTTATTGATTGCATTTATTCTTAAAATGGGTACCTGGGGTGCATTAGGTGACTGTGAAGTGGCATCGGTGAATGTAGTGGGTGCGTGATTAGAGTGGGTGGGTGAATGGAGTGGGGTGGGTGAAGAGTGGGGTGTGTGATTGGAGTGGGGTGGGTGAATGGAATGAGGTGGGTGAATGGAGTGGGTGGGTGAACGGAGTAGGGTGGATGAATTAAATGAGGTGGGTGAACGGAGTGGGTGGGTGAATGGAATGAGGTGGGAAAACGGAGTTGGGTGAGTGAATGGAATGAGATGGGTGAACGGAGTTTGGTGGGTGAACGGAGTAGTGTGGGTGACTGGAGTGGAGTGGGTGAATGGAATGTGGGTGAACGGAGTGGGGTGGGTGAATGGAATGAGGTGGGAAAACGGAGTTAGGTGAGTGAATGGAATGAGATGGGTGAACTGAGTCTGATTGTGGTGGGTGAACAGAGTTAGGTGCGTGAATGGAGTGGAATGGGTGATTAGAGATCTTCGACGTGAACAAAGCTCCAATGGCTATTGATTCATATATGTGTACTCTAAATATTGGCACTTGGACACAAGAAACGCACCTGATCAGGATTAACCGATTCCGCCGAAGCTCCAGCGTCCGCTACGTCATTTAAATCATTTTCTTTGTCGTCATCAGATGACTGGAGGCCACTGAGTTGTTGGAGAACTTTGGCCGTCTTACCGGTTCCAACGGTCAGCTGATCCAGCAGGGTCTCAGCTGCGCCGGGCCCTTCTGACGAAGGTAGCAATGCTTTCATTAGGCGGGGCAGCGTCTCCAGCAGCTGCTCGAACTGCTTGTAGGCAACCAGGACGCCATCCTTGGTGCCGGGCTGGTCGGACTCTTGAGCGAACTGGGATATCCGTATTGAATAAGTTGGATCATATATTATATTTACATAATTATAAAGGCGATTCTGTAGGGTGATTTGGGGCGATTCTGTAGGGCGATTCTGTAGGTGATTAGGGGCGATTCTGTAGGTGATTAGGGGCGATTCTGTAGGTGATTAGGGGCGGGTCTATGAAATTTGCTAGCAGGAAATCTGCTAGCCGAAGTTTGCTAGCCGAAATCTGCTAGCGATAATCTAACCAAAACCGGCGAACAGCAATTTACGAAGTTGTAATTTGCTAGAGACATTTATTCTTGTCCAATTTCGCAAGAAACTTTGCAGGACTTATCATGCAGGACAAATAAATTTGCCTTTTTCGCTCTAATGACTCTCTTTGTCGTGCTTATTAGCAGTGATTTGCAAATTGCAATATATAATAATAATTGCAGCCTGCATTGTTGTATCGTAATATAATGCAATTAAAAATTACTAAATCAGAAATTTCTTTGTAGCTAGCACTCGTATGACAAGAATCTGAATGTAATTTATATACAAAATGTGCTTGTTAATTCTATTCTTCTTAACACCTTTTAAAATGTGGCTACTTTGGTCAAGATAAATTACCGATTTTCTTTTTTTAAGAGTTTAGAAAGAGGCCGATCGCGGGCTAAAATAAAATTACGCAGCTGTAGTTCAGGTAGTTAAATTTAAACTTATCTATACACACAACTTTCAGTCTTAATGGCTGGTAGTGGCAGTATATAAGTATATGGCAGTGTGTGGTATATATTTATAAGTTATATATTTACTCGTACGAATCAAAGCAGCTCAAATCGGAATCAAAACACAGCAAATAACATGCAACAGCTACGAGAGCAAGGCAGCTAGCAAAATCCTTGCTAGCAAAATTCCTGCTAGCAGATTTCGGCTAGCGGATTTCGGCTAGCGGATTTCGGCTAGCAAACTTCGGCTAGCAGATTTCGGCTAGCACATTTCGGCTAGCAAACTTCGGCTAGCAGATTTCGGCTAGCACATTTCGGCTAGCAAACTTCGGCTAGCAGATTTCGGCTAGCACATTTCGGCTAGCAAACTTCGGCTAGCAGATTTCGGCTAGCACATTTCGGCTAGCAAACTTCGGCTAGCAGATTTCCTGCTAGCAGATTTCGTACTCCCTATATTTACATAATTGTAAAGGCGATTCTGTAGGTTGATTTGGGGCGATTCTGTAGGGTGATTAGGGGCGATTCTGTAGGTTGATTTGGGGTGATTCTGTAGGCTGATTAGGGGCGATTCTGTAGGGTGATTTGGGGTGATTCTGTAGGCTGATTAGGGGCGATTCTGTAGGGTGATTAGGGGCGAATCTGTAGGGTGATTTGGGGCGATTCTGTAGGGTGATTAGGGGCGATTCTGTAGGGTGATTTGGGGCGATTCTGTAGGGTGATTTGGGGCAATTCTGTAGGGTGATTAGGGGTGATTCTGTAGGGTGATTAGGGGCGATTCTGTAGGGTGATTAGGGGTGATTCTGTAGGGTGATTAGGTGCGATTCTGTAGGGTGATTAGGGGTGATTCTGTAGGGTGATTTAGTGATCCCTTTGCAGAGCTCAAATACAAGCATCTCACCTCAGCAACAGCGTCAAAAGATTCCGGGTTGAGGTTGAGCACCGAACACAGCTGGCTGCGCAACTCCGAAGCTAACTGCAATTGCCTGGCTGACAAGCTGTCAATCTGAGCTTCATCTACGCCGACAGCAGAGAGACTGGAAGGTTGATCCTGCAACGGTTCTAACTGGGATTGATCGGCGGCTCTATCAATCGACCCAGGACTAACTATCAGAGACGAGTCTTCGTTAGCAATCGGAGTTGAAGGCGACGATGACGAGTCAGGCGAGTCGGAACGATTGTGCAGCATCTCGCCAGCTGATGAAGCCTCTGACTGAGGCAGCGAGGGCAACGGCATGTCCTCCTGGTCTTCAATGTCGTCTTCTTTCTCTTCCGTCAGAGTTGAGCCTCGAGTACTGCTGATAGAATGGGAGACGGAATGTTAAAGAGATTGCAAGTCAGTTACTTGAAAGGTCAGACCACCAACTACTGACAATTAGGTCAGACCACCAACTACTGACAATTAGGTCAGACCACCAACTACTGACAATTAGGTCAGACCACCAACTACTGACAATTAGGTCAGACCACCAACTACTGACAATTAGGTCAGACCACCAACTACTGACAATTAGGTCAGACCACCAACTACTGACAATTAGGTCAGACCACCAACTACTGACAATTAGGTCAGACCACCAACTACTGACAATTAGGTCAGACCACCAACTACTGACAATTAGGTCAGACCACCAACTACTGACAATTAGGTCAGACCACCAACTACTGACAATTAGGTCAGACCAACAACTACTGACAATTAGGTCAGACCACCAACTACTGACAATTAGGTCAGACCACCAACTACTGACAATTAGGTCAGACCACCAACTACTGACAATTAGGTCAGACCACCAACTACTGACAATTAGGTCAGACCCAACTACTGACAACTAGGTCAGACCACCAACTACTGACAATTAGGTCAGACCCAAAAAACCAAAATTACGTAGGTTAGCACCTACCTAAAAGCTGGCCAGATTAAGGTACTCAAAGTTTATTTCAGACCCAGACACTCTAAGGTCAGGTCAGACCCCCAGAAACTCAAAGGTCAGGTCAGATCCCTAGAAACTCAAAGGTCAGGTCAGATCCCCAGAAACTCAAAGGTCAGGTCAGATCCCCAGAAACTCAAAGGTCAGGTCAGATCCCCAGAAACTCAAAGGTCAGGTCAGATCCCCAGAAACTCAAAGGTCAGGTCAGATCCCCAGAAACTCAAAGGTCAGGTCAGATCCCCAGAAACTCAAAGGTCAGGTCAGATCCCCAGAAACTCAAAGGTCACGTCAGACCTCCAGAAACTCAAAGGTCAGGTCAGACCCCCAGACACAAAAAAAATCACTGTGGGTAGGTCAGTCTAAGCTACTCAAAAATCCAGGTCAAACACACTCACCTTGAAGCGACCGCATCCTCACTTAATGGACTGGACCCGCTGGCCATCTCAGCCGGAGCGGAGGTGACAGAGCCAATGCTATTAACCGAACCCGATCTGTTAATGTTGACAGCTTTAAATCGTTCCTGTAATTTTTTAATCGACTCAACAATATCGCTAGCTGAAGTGTCGGTCTCTCTGTCTGAGAATGGCATTTTAGGCTTGTCTTTGCGCAGGTTGAACACCACTAGAAGAGACTCGGTGCGGCTAGTGCTCGGGTGGTCAATCACCATACGGAACTCCGTAGGTTGACGACCGCTAGATGACGATTTCTGTTGGCGGCCTTCGAACACGTGGATAACGTTTGGCATAGGGATGATAGGCGGGCAGCTGACAGCTCGCAGGCTGCCCATATTGCCAACGTCTGAGGCCTCTGAGGAGCCTGAGCCGCCCACTGACATGCTCTGGCCTGAGGTGGGAAACGATGGGGCATTACTTAAATACAAAATTAATAAGAGACAGCCATGTGCGTCTATGCGGACCTAATATTGATTTCTATCTATACAGCCCTTGCCCGACTACCTGTGTTTCTATCTACCGGTATATCTGCCATTCTGCCTGTCTCCCTCTCGACCTGCATCCCTCGCTGTATGTCTGGTCTGTCTGTCTGTCTGCCTGTCTTAGTGTCTGTCTGTCTGTCTGTCTGTCTGTCTGTCTGTCTGTCTGTCTGTCTGTCTTAGTGTCTGTCTGTCTGTCTGTCTTAGTGTCTTAGTGTCTGTCTGTCTGTCTTAGTGTCTGTCTGTCTGTCTTAGTGTCTGTCTGTCTGTCTGTCTGTCTGTCTGTCTTAGTGTCTGTCTGTCTGTCTGTCTTAGTGTCTGTCTGTCTGTCTGTCTGTCTGTCGTGTCTGTCTGTCTGTCTGTCTGTCTTAGTGTCTTAGTGTCTGTCTGTCTGTCTTAGTGTCTGTCTGTCTGTCTGTCTGTCTGTCTGTCTTAGTGTCTGTCTGTCTGTCTGTCTGTCTGTCTGTCTGTCTGTCTGTCTGTCTGTCGTGTCTGTCTGTCTGTCTGTCGTGTCTGTCTGTCTGTCTGTCTGTCTGTCGTGTCTGTCTGTCGTGTCTGTCTGTCTGTCGTGTCTGTCTGTCTGTCTGTCTGTCTGTCTGTCTGTCTGTCTGTCTGTCTGTCTGTCTGTCTGTCTGTCTGTCTGTCTGTCTGTCTGTCTGTCTGTCTGTCTATTCATCAATCAATCCAATTCACCTACAAGTCCATCATCATGCTATTTTACCTACCTATTACCTAACAATAACCTAGCAAACTAACCAGCCACCCCAGACCAGCACTCACCTAGATGCCGCAGCAGCTGGTATTTAACAACACCCTTGGGCTCCTCGGTCTCGGACACGATGAGCAGGAACTCGCTAAACACTAACAATCTCAATCGATAATTCTCAAATCCGGGCATAGCAACCTCGCGAGTCTGTACCAGCTGACAGGTGTGCAAATGGGAGATCTGATCCCTGACTCGGTCCACGTGATCTTTGTCTAGTTTGCAGCGAACCCAGAATGATTTGAATGTTGAACTCAGAACCAGCTGTCTGCTCAGTTCTTTCAGTCGTACGCTGGTGAAATTGCTGTAGTCAACCACCATCTTGGCTTTCTCTTGGCACTTCTCTAGGTCGGGAAGATCTCTCTCTGGGGTAGGGTTGGGAAGTTAGGGCGACATCAGGGAGAGAGCAGATAGATGGCACAGACACATCAGGGAGAGAGCAGATAGATGGCACAGACACATCAGGGAGAGAGCAGATAGATGGCACAGACACATCAGGGAGAGAGCAGATAGATGGCACAGACACATCAGGGAGAGAGCAGATAGATGGCACAGACACATCAGGGAGAGAGCAGATAGATGGCACAGACACATCAGGGAGAGAGCAGATAGATGGCACAGACACATCAGGGAGAGAGCAGATAGATGGCACAGACACATCAGGGAGAGAGCAGATAGATGGCACAGACACATCAGGGAGAGAGCAGATAGATGGCACAGACACATCAGGGAGAGAGCAGATAGATGGCACAGACACATCAGGGAGAGAGCAGATAGATGGCACAGACACATCAGGGAGAGAGCAGATAGATGGCACAGACACATCAGGGAAAGAGCAGATAGATGGCACAGACACATCAGGGAGAGCTCCAGACTGAACTCTGTGCCACAATAAAGACACTCACCAGCCAGTTTGTAGGAACTCTTGGCCTTCCTGGCGCTCTTGACCGCAGTCTGCAGCAGCAGGAACATCCGCATGGTGAACTGCATATTCATAGAATAATAGGCTTTGAAATCCAGCCTCTGAGCGGCCTCATGGTGCTCAGCCAGCTGAATAAACCGATTCAATTCGGCATTCTCTCGCCTTAAGGATTCCAGCCTGAGTATAATATCGTCTTCATTTCCGGTCGACCGTTTACTTCCGGTGTGAGATCTGCTGCTACGCGAGAAGCCAAAGCTCAAGCTGAGCAGTTTGAAGTTGAGAAAGTTCTGCTCATCGCTGTACCAGGCTAGCAGTCTCTGACCGAAGCCGGTTATTTTGCCCGTAGCAACAAACTCGTTTAAACTGGGCTTGCCGATGCACTCTAACAAATTCTTATACAACTGGATGCATCTCGGCACAAAGTGCAAGCCTAATTGTTTCATAATCTCTTGACAGCTCTCCGGCCAGGTGCGAACGAACAATAAATCCAGAACGGTGAGAGCTCGAACGTGGCTCATGCAAGCAAATAAAATCTCGTGCAAAGCCAATTGATAATCTTTCAATCGATCAAAGTCCGATTTTGAATCGCCGGTAGTTGAGCGAAGCTGTTGCAAACGGGTGTCAACCTTGTGCTGCACAATGTACTGACCGAAGTCTGACGGCACGTTCTGTATGTTCTCGTGACTGCTGATGCTCTGGTAGATCTTCTGCCGCTCCGAGTCTGGGTCCTGCGAAATTGCAGATCCAGTGGAGCGAGATCGTTCCCTCTTGTTCTGTGTATGGCTCTAACTGACCCTGTCTGACTCTTACGGATCCTGTCGGAGTCTAACTGACCCTGTCTGACTCTTACTGATCCTGTCTGACTCTTACTGACCTTATCTGACTCTTACTGACTCTTACCGATCCTGTCTGACTCTTACTGACCCTTTCTGACTCTTACTGACCTTATCTGACTCTTACTGACTCTTACCGATCCTGTCTGACTCTTACTGACCCTGGCTGACTCTTACTGACCCTGTCTGACTCTTACTGACCCTGTCTGACTCTTACTGACCCTATCTGACTCTTACTGATCCTGTCTGACTCTTACTGATCCTGTCTGAGTCTTACTGATCCTGGCTGACTCTTACCGATCCTGTCTGACTCTTACTGACCCTGCCTGACTTTTACTGACCCTGCCTGACTCTTACTGACCCTGTCTGACTCTTACTGACCCTGTCTGACTCTTACTGACCCTTTCTGACTCTTACTGACCCTTTCTGACCCTGTCTGATTCTTACTGATCCTATCTGACTCTTACTGACCCTGTCTGACTCTTATTGACTATGTCAGACTCTTATTTAATCGTTACCTTCTTATCAGCGGGAGGAGAGAAGAATCGAACGTGGTCGGCTTTGCCGCCCGTCTCTCTGTCGCTGCTGGAACGGCCGACAGCCACGCCGCTAGAGGGAGGCGCCAGCTCTCGGCCTGCGAAGCGACGGATTCGCATGGGCGATTGAAAAACTGGCTGTGCAGCAAGGCAGAGGGGAGCTGGACAGACAGACAAGACAAACAGACAGCAGGACAGACTCGCAGATGCAGACAGAAAGACACACACAGCCAGACAGCCAAACAGAAAGACAGACACACAGCCAGACACATAGCCAGACACACAGGCAGACACACAGGCAGACACACAGCCAGACACATAGCTAGACACACAGCCAGACACACAGCCAGATACAGGCAGACACACAGGCAGACACAGCCAGACACACAGCCAGACACACAGCCAGACACACAGTCAGACACACAGCCAGACACACAGTCAGACACATAGCCAGACACACAGCCAGACACACAGCCAGACACACAGCCAGACACACAGCCAGACACACAGCCAGACACACAGCCAGACACACAGCCAGACACACAGCCAGACACACAGCCACTCACTGAAGCTGCCAGCCCGAGGCGGCTGCTGGTCATCGGCATCCAGCGGGCCGACATTTGTCTCGCTGCGAGCGGCTGGCAGAGAAGCTGGCGGAGGCGCCAGCATCAAGTCGGCTGCGGATGGTCGGGGAGGGCAAAGGTCACGCAATGAGCGCACACTGGGCAGATGACGAGATGATCATATAAACATAGCAAACGATAGGACAAATCATGCACCAGTGCACAATAGGATTAGAAATTCTGTATTGCATTTAATTGAATTGGCGCGCTGCAGTATTTGTTTATATGCTTAAAGTATAAATATATTACTTACGAAGGCAAGCAGTAGTAGCAACTTTGCAATTTGTAATTATAGATGGACAAAACGGCGGGAAAAGGTGCGAAGCAAGCACACCGACATAAAAACCGTCGCATTGAGACAAACCGCAAATTCAACCAATTATTATTAATATGCTCATTATAGTATTGTTACTTTTATTACAGGTTAGATGGTGGTTATAATTTTTTTTTATATTTTTAGTTACGAAACCGCAATTAGCAGGCGTTTCAAGTTTAACTTTAATTTTACCTCATTAGCACCACTTGTGTTAACTAGTATGATTGTTAGCAATTCAGTTTTGAGTATGCGAAGACTAAGACATTAGATAGACATGAGACTGAGAGATTAGATAGACATGACACTGAGAGTTTAGATAGACGTGAGACTGATATGAGATAGACATGAGAGTGAAAGATTAGATAGACACTGAGAGATTAGATAGACGTGAGACTGAGAGATTAGATAGACATGAGAGTGAAAGATTAGATAGACATGACACAGAGAGTTTAGATAGACATGAGACTGATATGAGATAGACATGACACAGAGAGTTTAGATAGACATGAGACTGAGACATTAGATAGACATGACACTGAGAGATTAGAGAGATTAGAGAAAAGACATGAGAGTGAGAAATGCGATTAGACACGAGATTAGAGAGATTAGATTTTACTAACTCTGAATGCAGAAATTACCCAAGGCCGGATCGCCAGCAGCAGAATCATTAGCACTAGAATAGAGCATAGTAGACGCCGGCCTCTTATTGGTAATGACGCCAAAAATGTTAGGCAAGCCTAGCCGGGTCGCAGTGGGCGTGCTGGGAGGATCGCTTTCCGAAGGCGTCAGTGGCTCAAGCGAGAGCGGAGAAGTCGGCTGCTGCGGCGCCGCGATAGTCAGCTGACTCGGCGCCAATGCACTACCGGCGGAGCCTTTCCGGCCACCGGCGGCGGCGTCGGTTTGGAATTCGACGCGATGCTCCTTCGTTGCGGTATTGGTCGACGAAGAAGAGCTCTTACCGCGAAAGCTTTTCGTCTTACCGACTGTCAGAGACAATTGGCGAGTAGAATAGAGGGAATAAATAGAAGAAAGACTCTTATACCGCTAACTAAAAGTGCATCAGTCAGGTAACGCGTGAACGAAATAAAAATGGATTGCGATACAAAACTACTTATTTCGCATGCATTAGTAGTATGATGATGATGATGCAGCGTTTAATAAATTAATTTTTATGCATGCGAAATTATAAAATATTTGGCATCGAGAAATGCCAATTTACGGTGTGAGGGGGCGCTAAATTAGGGGTGTCGCTAGAATAGGGTGTCAGGGAGCGCTAAACTAGGGAGTCAGTAGGCGCTAAACTAGGGTGTCAGTAGTCACTAAATTAGGGTGTCAGTAGTCACTAAATTAGGGTGTCAGTAGTCGCTAAACTAGGGTGTCAGTAGTCTCTAAACTAGGGTGTCAGTAGTCGCTAAACTAGGGTGTCAGCATACGCTAAATTTGGGTGTCAGCAGTCGCTAAACTAGCTAGGGTGTCAGCAGTCGCTAAACTAGGGTGTCAGTAGTCCCTAAACTAGGGTGTCAGTAGTCACTAAATTAGGGTGTCAGTAGTCCCTAAACTAGGGTGTCAGCATACGCTAAGCTAGGGTGTCAGCAGTCGCTAAACTAGGGTGTCAGCAGTCGCTAAACTAGGGTGTCAGCATACGCTAAATTTGGGTGTCAGCAGTCGCTAAACTAGCTAGGGTGTCAGCAGTCGCTAAACTAGGGTGTCAGTAGTCCCTAAACTAGGGTGTCAGTAGTCACTAAATTAGGGTGTCAGTAGTCCCTAAACTAGGGTGTCAGCATACGCTAAGCTAGGGTGTCAGCAGTCGCTAAACTAGGGTGTCAGCAGTCGCTAAACTAGGGTGTCAGTAGTCCCTAAACTAGGGTGTCAGCATACGCTAAACTAGGGTGTCAGTAGTCCCTAAACTAGGGTGTCAGCATACGCTAAATTTGGGTGTCAGCAGTCACTAAATTGGGGTGCGCCTATTTAATAGAAATTCACTAATGACAAATCAAATTTCAATAGGAATTATTAATTTACTATTGCCTCACAGTATGAATCGAGAAAGCAGATGAAGAATTATCACAGCCAAATAATCAATAAATAGCCATATTAGTAGTAACATTTACCTCAGGCAAAGCAAAGAAACTAAAAGCAACAACAACAACAGACTATGAATTTCTATACAAAATTTAGCACTGATTGTTCACCTTGGTCCTCGCGTATTATACACGAAGCAGGTCTGGGTCGCTTGGCTGTACAAAGTAATTAGTAATAAATTGATGACATAATTTCGCTTGTATAATTTAACAAAACTAAATACTATAATGAATTGAATGTAAAAAATTAAAAACGATCTGTAAATCTGAAATGGAAACCGGAAGAACTAACAAAACAAATACGTCAGCAGTTGCACTCACTTGATAAGCTTTTGTTGGAGTTCCGTTTGCAGGGTAGTGCGGCCAGTTTGTCAGCGCAGTCTTTCACGCGATGAATTGTGTGACCGCATTCGCCTGTTGTAAAAGTGATGGGTGGGCAGCCATGAGATCCCAGCTCAGTTTTGGGAAAGGGGCAGCCATGAGATCCCAGCTCAATTATATAGGAGGGGCAGCCATGAGATCCCAGCTCAATTATATAGGAGGGGCAGTCATGAGATCCCAGCTCAGTTATATAGGAGGGGCAGTCATGAGATCCCAGCTCAATTATATAGGAGGGGCAGCCATGAGATCCCAGCTCAATTATATAGGAGGGGCAGCCATGAGATCCCAGCTCAGTTATATAGGAGAGGCAGTCATGAGATCCCAGCTCAGTTATATAGGAGGGGCAGTCATGAGATCCCAGCTCAATTATATAGGAGGGGCAGCCATGAGATCCCAGCTCAGTTATATAGGAGGGGCAGCCATGAGATCCCAGCTCAGTTATATAGGAGGGGCAGCCATGAGATCCCAGCTCAGTTATATAGGAGGGGCAGCCATGAGATCCCAGCTCAGTTATATAGGAGGGGCAGCCATGAGATCCCAGCTCAGTTATATAGGAGGGGCAGCCATGAGATCCCAGCTCAGTTATATAGGAGGGGCAGCCATGAGATCCCAGCTCAGTTATATAAGAGGGGCAGCCATGAGATCCCAGCTCAATTTACCCATGAGATCCCAGCTCAATTCAGCCATGAGATCCCAGCTCAATTTACCCATGAGATCCCAGCTCAATTCAGCCATGAAAACCCAGCTCACCGGTGCACAGGTATCCCTGCGGCCCCGGGCCACTCAGCAGAGCCTTGCAGGAGACGCAGTGCCTGATGCTGTGAAAGGACGCCAGCTCAACGGAATGCGAACCGAAGCGGGTTTTCTCCGACCGACTGCCAGTAAAGATGGACAGTCGTTGCCGATTAACCAAGCCGGCCGCGCCGCTGTTGCTCCGCTGACAGTTGAACAGCTGCTGACCGACTGGATGATGATCGGAGGACAGAGACGAAGACGGCCCAGACAACGCCATCGAAGAAGCATCGACAGCGGACGTGAGGCTGTCAACACTGGCCCCGATATCTGATTGGCCAACTTTCAAATTGTGCGCCATTATTGTAGCCAAGCAGCTGGCTATCAGCTGTTCGCCTAAGCCGGGCTTCTGGCGCAACAGGCGAAGCTGCTCAGACAGATGAGGCTGCAGTTTAGCCGTGAGAAGGCGCTGCGCGTCAGAACTACTGGAGCTGACGCCGCCGCCACCGCGTAGGAGACTGGCGATGGCGGACTCGCAGCCGGGCGGCAGGAAGTCGCCGCCGCCGAGTACGTCGAAACCGTCGCGTTGACGAGCCCGAAGCCAGGCGCCAGCTGATGAGACTAGATTGACCAGGGCTGGTCGGACGGCGTTCTGCGCGGCGTTTGTTTATTTATTTATTTATGAATCCGTGACTTCATAACATGAAAAATGAACGATATGGAGAGGCTAAATATGGGTGAAGACTGGAGTTTTGAGATAAGAGAGTAGAGATAAGATAATTTTAGGAGTCTTAAGATGAGATCGGGTTAGAGACTATAAAGAAGACAGTAGACAAGATTTGAAATTGCATAGATATATGAGATAACGAGCTAAAGATGAGACAGCAGATTACAGATGAGATATGAAATTAGAGATGAGATAGCAGACTAGAGATAAGATAGAAGACTAGAGATAAGATAGCAGACTAGAGATAAGAAAGATAGAAGACTAGAGATAATACAGAAGACTAGAGATAAGATAGCAGACTAGAGATAATACAGAAGACTAGAGATAAGATAAGAGATTAGAGATGAGATAAAAGGTTAGGGATGAGACAGGTATCAATAGTAGATTAGAGATATAGCTCGTAAAATAAGATATCTGGGGCGTCTCCACCGAGGGGGGCAGAGGGGACATGTCCCCCCAGTAAAAGCTATGGGGGGGGCATGCCAATGCTTCGCCCCCCTCCAACCCTGTGACCCGTTATGGAAATCAATAATTTTGCTTCAGGGCGACAAACATAGCGCCTGCGGAACCAAAAGCGGCGCTAAAATGAGTGCCTGTGGCGCCAAAATGAGCGCTGACAACACCACTTCTGAAAATTATGTACATGTACATGTAGAATTTTTGGCTTTGTCCCCCACCTTAAAATTCATGGCAACGCCTCCGTAAGATATGAGACATTAGAAGAGTACAAGAGGGTGAGTTATATAGATAGACTCAGCAGACACGAGAACTCACCTGCGCTTTATCGAAACACAACGCCAGCTGTGCTTTGGTGCCGTCATCCTGACCGCTGGACTCCAGCAGGCGAGAAACAGACTGAGAAGCGTCTGCCAGGCTTTCTTCAAATTTCTCGCTAGATTCGATTGATTGCATAGCAACCGACAGCGACAGGGGAGCTTGCGGGTGCAGGAATGTTGAATAAATTTCGTAGGCTGCTCGTCTGGCGTGTTTGGTCTTCAGGGAGGCCGAGGTGGCGGTCCAATCGTCCACCAGTAGATCGAATAGCTAATAAAAAATTAAGTTCGATATGTATGTCAGTCGGTCCTGGAACTTTTTACTCTGTATGTCACTCGGTCTGGAAACTTTTCACTCTGTATGTCACTCGGTCTGAAAACATTTTCACTCTTTTATGTGACTCGGTCTGGAACTTTTCACTCTGTATGTCACTCAATTTGGAACCTTTTCAATCTGTATGTCACTCAATTTGGAACCTTTTCACTCTGTATGTCACTCAATTTGAAGCTTTTCACTCTGTATGTCACTCAATTTGGAGCTTTTCACTCTGTATGTCACTCAATTTGAAGCTTTTCACTCTGTATGTCACTCAATTTGAAGATTTTCACTCTGTATGTCACTCAATTTGAAGCTTTTCACTCTGTATGTCACTCAATTTGAAGCTTTTCACTCTGTATGTCACTCAATTTGAAGCTTTTCACTCTGTATGTCACTCAATTTGAAGCTTTTCACTCTGTATGTCACTCAATTTGAAGCTTTTCACTCTGTATGTCACTCAATTTGAAGCTTTTCACTCTGTATGTCACTCAATTTGAAGCTTTTCACTCTGTATGTCACTCAATTTGAAGCTTTTCACTCTGTATGTCACTCAATTTGAAGCTTTTCACTCTGTCACTCAATTTGGAGCTTTTCACTCTGTATGTCACTCAATTTGAAGCTTTTCACTCTGTATGTCACTCAATTTGAAGCTTTTCACTCTGTATGTCACTCAATTTGAAGCTTTTCACTCTGTATGTCACTCAATTTGAAGCTTTTCACTCTGTATGTCACTCAATTTGAAGCTTTTCACTCTGTATGTCACTCAATTTGAAGATTTTCACTCTGTATGTCACTCAATTTGAAGCTTTTCACTCTGTATGTCACTCAATTTGGAGCTTTTCACTCTGTCACTCAATTTGGAGCTTTTCACTCTGTATGTCACTCAATTTGGAGCTTTTCACTCTGTGTGTCACTCAATTTGGAACTTTTCACTCTGTATGTAACTCAATTTGAAGCTTTTCACTCTGTATGTCACTCACTCAAGATAAATTTCGTTCTTTATGGCCATCGCCTTGCTATTTTGCACAAAGTAGGCCAATCGGTCTCTTACATTTCACTAATAGATTTACTAACAAGCGATTTCGCACTTTTTCTTTCTAGATGAAGTAACAATTGAGTTGAAACTCACCAAAGGTCTGAGCGACTCTCGGCCAGAGTTTTCAGCCGACTGATTTGGCCGAGACAGCAGCAGATGAAGAAACAGCATCAGCATAGGCTTATTTTGCTTTAACTGTTGCACATCCGAGAATGCATCCATTAGGGCCTGGGAAAGTTTCAGTTCTTTGATTAGGATTACTAATAATAACTACATTGTCGACGAAATGTTAATATCATATTCCAAATATAGCGACTTTAAAAAAGGACACCGTCTACTTTTCAATTCGCACTTTTTATCAGAACGCAACACTCTAAGACTAAGACTCTGGTTTACCCAGAGGTTGATTTCTCGATTGTGCACAAAAATTGACCAGATGCTTTTCGCGTATGAGAGGCCAGCCCTCAAGGCACAGAGTGTTACATTGTCTATGACGAATTCATGGCGCTGTACAACCCTGTGTGAACGTGTGCCTTACGCACAGCCCGATGAAAACGGTACCAAGAAGCATCCCGGAGTCACTTGCGTCGCCAAGATAACAACTCTATTTAGTCTACTAGAGTTAGGAAGTTAGGCGCTAACAAGACTCTTGGACGAGTAGCTTCCGATTCTACAACTTCTGGTTAAAAAAGTGGAAAAAGTCGCTCCCCATAGTCGCTAATCACTCGTGAGTTATTAGTATTGAATCTTTAGCGACTCTTGTCACGCAAACGCTTTCAAAGGACAGTATCAGCGTTGTTCGCTACTTTCTACTGTTAATCAGAATTGAAGTCAATTTCAGGATCATGCAAAAACTAGCATGATTTTAATTTAAATTAGATTGGCGCATTCATCAAACTTTGCTAGTTTACTGGTGCCACTTTAAGCAACTCTAACAGCTGCTGTAAATATCATATAAACCAACTTGGCTAGATAAGATTGGCAGACTATGGCTAATTGTATATTTCACCTTATTATATTGCCAATTCTTAATCTTATACTGGTGAAGAAACACACTGACACGATTATTCAGGTCGGAGAATGAATTATAACTCAATGCTAAAAAAGGCACATAGACAGAGCACACGATTGCTTTTTATCGAGAAAAACCGAGACAGACTAACTTAAGCCACCTTCCAGTTATATACTGTGTTTTAAATACAAGTTGCTAACGAAGATATATACTTTGTAGATAAGTTTTTTCTCGTGTTGTGCTGGCGTGTGTGATATCTAAGCACTTTGGATGTGCTTTTTTATGCGCTGCATATGTGAAGCTCAATGCATTCAACTAATTGTGCATGCACATTCAAGAGATTAGTAACATAATAAAATCTGCTATAGTCAACTGATTTATGCAAACTATTATTTCCCTACTTCATTCCTTCTACTCTGTTCACTACCTTGAGAATCGTCTTTTCTACTACATATTTTAGTGTTTATAACATTTAGCCATCTGCTCTAATTCCTAAAATCTAGACGGCCTCATTAGATCTAGTCACGGTCTCATTAGATCTAGTCATGGCCTCATTACATCTATTCACGGCCTCATTACATCAAGTAACGCCTTCACAATCTAGCCAAGCCTAATTACATCTAGTCACCGCCTCATTACATCTAGTCACGGCCTCATTAGATCTAGTCACGGTCTCATTAGATCTAGTCACGGCCTCATTAGATCTCCCAAATCTAGACGAAATCTAGACGCAATCTAGTCATGTCTCCAAGACACAAAGCACACGGCCTCATTAGATCTAGTCACGGCCTCATTAGATCTAGTCACGCCTTTACAATCTAGTCACGCCTTCACAATCTAGCCACGCCTTCACAATCTAGTCACGCCTTCACAATCTAGTCACGCCTTCACAATCTAATCACGCCTTCACAATCTAGTCACGCCTTCACAATCTAGTCACGCCTTCACAATCTAGTCACGCCTTCACAATCTAGTCACGCCTTCACAATCTAGCCACGCCTAATTAGATCTAGTCACGCCTAATTAGATCTAGTCACGCCTTCACAATCTAGTCACGCCTTCACAATCTAGCCACGCCTAATTAGATCTAGTCACGCCTTCACAATCTAGTTACGTCTCCAAGACACAAAGCACACAAATCCGCCCCCAAGTTAATAGTGTTATAATCGTAGCAATATAAAAGTCGTGCAATGCCAATCTGTACGGCTCAACCGAAACGTTTGAAATTATCCATCTCAATAAGGGATCGAGTGGCCATCATACGCGATTGACAGTGCCAGAGTCCAGGCTACAGTCGCGCGGCTGAGGCTGCTGCTGCTGCGATCGACCAGCTGCTTGCGCCCGCCTTGCCCGCTGAACCATCAGCGGCTGCTGCACTTTCTGCTGCTTTGACAGCGGCAGTTGCTGCTGTTGCAGATTCTGCTTCTGATCGCGTCGCTTATCAAACCGACGCCGGTGCTGCTGCTCTCGCGGCTGTACATTTCGATTGTACACGTATATCAATAGCATTTCTGCTCGGTCTTATGTATATACAAGAGTAAATAGAGCTCTTTTCGAGTCTATCAGCTTTGTTAGAGTGTCAAATGGATGGCCAAATAAAATGATTGGAAAAATAAGGTACTGATGCAGATCACATCATTTACTAGCTCGTAGAAGTAAAGTTAAAAACATGTACACACATACAAACCGAATATTAGTACAATTTACTTTTTACTCATTCTCCCACCACTCCCAACTCTATCTCCCATCATTCCCCACTCTATCTCCACCACTCCCTACTCTATCTCCACATCATTCCCCTCTCTATCTCCCACCACTCCCCACTCTATCTCCCATCATTCCCCACTCTATCTCCCACCACTCCCCACTCTATCTCCCATCATTCCCCACTCTATCTCCCGACATTCCCCACTCTATCTCCCACCACTCCCCACTCTATCTCCCATCATTCCCCACTCTATCTCCCACCACTCCCTACTCTATCTCCACATCATTCCCCTCTCTATCTCCCACCACTCCCCACTCTATCTCCCATCATTCCCCACTCTATCTCCCATCATTCCCCACTCTATCTCCCATCATTCCCCACTCTATCTCCCATCATTCCCCACTCTATCTCCCACCACTCCCTACTCTATCTCCACATCATTCCCCACTCTCTCCCACCATATTTCTCTCAGTCTCCACTGACCTTGAGCTTGGACTCGGCCGCATCGGACACAGGCATCTGAGAGGTACTACCGGACACAAACTGTCCAATACTAATGTCCGGATCCTCTTCATCATCATCTTCGGCGTCATCTTCCGGTTTAGACTCAGCCTCCTTGCTATCGTGTATCCCCGCGACATTGCTGGAGGCCTCCTGCTGCTGATCCAGTTGAGCGTCATCAGCCTGAGAATTGTTAACATCCGGGCCACTATTGTCGACCTCTTTGGGCTCCGGAGTCTGCGCGGTTGCATATATATTAATTATAATAACAATTGCATCCGTATAAACAGCAATGAAAAAAGGTTTCGCAATCCAAAATTCAAAAACAGACCTACGATTCTCTTTTTTCTTAGAAATAACCCGGAAACCGGCAAGGGCCCTCTCCGTGGCCCTTAAAAACCCCGGGGTTAGGGCCATAGACACTAGCTGCTGCTGCTAATAGATAAATAGACAAACTCTGTGAATGGAGTTTTGCCATAGACAAATTAGACGAAGAGGGTTTTGCTATAGATAAATTAGGTAAATCGGGTTTTGCAATAGAAAAATTCGGCAAATGAGGTTTTGCCATAGACAAACTCGGTGAATCAAGTTTTGCCATAGACAAATTCGGTGAATGGGGTTTTGCCATAGACAAATTCGGTGAATGGGGTTTTGCCATAGACAAATTCGGTGAATGGGGTTTTGCCATAGACAAACTCGGTGAACCAAGTTTTGCCATAGACAAATTCGGTGAATGGGGTTTGCCATAGACAAACTCGGTGAATCAAGTTTTGCCATAGACAAATTCGGTGAATGGGGTTTCGCCATAGACAAACTCGGTGAATCAAGTTTTGCCATAGACAAACTCGGTGAATCAAGTTTTGCCATAGACAAACTCGGTGAATCAAGTTTTGCCATAGACAAATTCGGTGAATGGGGTTTGCCATAGACAAACTCGGTGAATCAAGTTTTGCCATAGACAAATTCGATGAATGGGGTTTCGCCATAGACAAACTCGGTGAATCAAGTTTTGCCATAGACAAATTCGGTGAATGGGGTTTCGCCATAGACAAATTCGGTCAAAAAAAATCCGATTTCTCTACAGCATTCGCACTAGCGATGCAACAGATATACGTTCCTTTGCCTGCCGCCAGGTTATTTCTAAGAAAATGGAGTCTAGCTTCTTTCTGCTTCAGCTCTCAATGGACCTATTTAACCCTCTTAGTTTCAGCTTTGGGAGACAAAAAGATGCGGCATTGCTAAAACTTAAAACGCCAGTTTGACTTGAGTTTGATACAAAGATTAAAAATTGATTAACTTTTTAAACTCATAATTTATTCATACCTATTAAACAAGTTATTCGCGCAAAACAATTATATCAGACACTTTAGCCCCATTGCGCAGTACACTGAGATTTCAACTTTAAATTGATGCAATAAAACTTTCAAATCACATGCACACGATAACTAATAGGAAAATACCGCATCTTGACAAGAAGTTTCTCTTAATTTTTGCTTCAGATTGATACGCAAACACGCAATCATTATGAGCTAAATTTTATGAACTATATAACACGTCCAACGACATCAAGCCATATTATAATTCTTTTGTTTCGCGTCATTAAAAAACCACAAACGCAGTAATGACTACACAACACCACACTGAAGTACTTTAATAGT
>NIVC01002081.1:0-157500 GCA_002269645.1 Macrostomum lignano | reverse complement strand
ATAACTACCGTTAAAAAATTCCTTGCAATTAGCAAAATTCCACCTGTAGATAGTGAAAATGACAACTAATAAAAATAATTTGCACCCTGTAGCTGTGAGCTGTGCCAGATGCGGCACTGGCGGAGGCGGCAGCGGCGCCAACATCAAAGACAAAGGCCGCGGCGGCGGCGGCGGCGCCTGCCTTTGATCTTAGTCGAACAGCCGCACACCTAACTAAGCGCTTTGTCGGCGTTTTCTTTGATGTTCCAATTGTTTATTGATGATTAATCGTATTGATTTAATTACTTTTAAACAGGATAAAAATTGATTTTCAGCAAACTGCTGGATCCCTCAACTCACCAATCCAGCATCTCCGCTATTCTCATTGGGAACTGATGAAGCATTTTTATTATCATCTGCGCCAATTGGTTCCGACTGAACTAACTGATCGGTCAAGGACTCCAAATCAATTGGCGATTGTACAGAATCAACGGTGTCCATGCCGGCAGCTGGTGCGGAGTCTGACTCGGACTCGGACTCAATTGATGCTGAGGAAGACTCCGACTGTTTATACGAAAATAGTGATCATATTATACACTGCAGTTTGAAATTTTATTAGTAATTTAATAATGTACACTCCGGATATTAGGATACCTGGCTAATCTAAAACTGCTGAGAATCCGCCTGAACACCCACTGAAACTACTGAGGAACCGCCTGAGCACCCACCGAAACTACTGAGAAACCGCCTAAACTACCACCGAAACTACTGAGAAACCACCTGAACTACCACCGAAACTACTGAGAAACCACCTGAACACACACTGAAACTACTGAGAAACCACCTGAACTACCACGGAAACTACTGAGAAACCACCTGAACTACCACCGAAACTACTGAGAAACCACCTGAACACACACTGAAACTACTGAGAAACCACCTGAACTACCACGGAAACTACTGAGAAACCACCTGAACTACCACGGAAACTACTGAGAAACCACCTGAACTACCACTAAAACTACTGAGAAACCACCTGAACTACCACGGAAACTACTGAGAAACCACCTGAACTACCACGGAAACTACTGAGAAATCACCTGAACTACCACTAAAACTACTGAGAAACCACCTGAACTACCACGGAAACTACTGAGAAACCGCCTGAACTACCACTGAAACTACTGAGAAACCACCTGAACTACCACTGAAACTACTGAGAAACCGCCTGAACTACCACTGAAACTACTGAGAAACCGCCTGAACTACCACTGAAACTACTGAGAAACCGCCTGAACTACCACTGAAACTACTGAGAAACCACCTGAACTACCACCGAAACTACTGAGAAACCACCTGAACTACCACGGAAACTACTGAGAAACCACCTGAACTACCACGGAAACTACTGAGAAATCACCTGAACTACCACTGAAACTACTGAGAAACCGCCTGAACTACCACTAAAACTACTGAGAAACCGCCTGAACTACCACTGAAACTACTGAGAAACCGCCTGAACAACCACTGAAACTACTGAGAAACCACCTGAACTACCACCGAAACTACTGAGAAACCACCTGAACTACCACGGAAACTACTGAGAAATCACCTGAACTACCACTGAAACTACTGAGAAACCGCCTGAACTACCACTGAAACTACTGAGAAACCACCTGAACTACCACGGAAACTACTGAGAAACCACCTGAACTACCACTGAAACTACTGAGAAACCACCTGAACTACCACGGAAACTACTGAGAAACCACCTGAACTACCACTGAATCTACTGAGAAACCACCTGAACTACCACGGAAACTACTGAGAAATCACCTGAACTACCACTGAAACTACTGAGAAACCGCCTGAACTACCACTGAAACTACTGAGAAACCGCCTGAACTACCACTGAAACTACTGAGAAACCGCCTGAACTACCACTGAAACTACTGAGAAACCACCTGAACTACCACCGAAACTACTGAGAAACCACCTGAACTACCACGGAAACTACTGAGAAATCACCTGAACTACCACTGAAACTACTGAGAAACCGCCTGAACTACCACTGAAACTACTAAGAAACCACCTGAACTACCACGGAAACTACTGAGAAACCACCTGAACTACCACTGAAACTACTGAGAAACCACCTGAACTACCACGGAAACTACTGAGAAACCACCTGAACTACCACTGAATCTACTGAGAAACCACCTGAACTACCACTGAAACTACTGAGAAATCACCTGAACTACCACGGAAACTACTGAGAAACCACCTGAACTACCACTGAAACTACTGAGAAACCACCTGAACTACCAATGAAACTACTGAGAAACCGCCTGAACTACCACGGAAACTACTGAGAAACCACCTGAACTACCACTGAAACTACTGAGAAACCACCTGAACTACCACGGAAACTACTGAGAAACCACCTGAACTACCACTGAATCTACTGAGAAACCACCTGAACTACCACGGAAACTACTGAGAAATCACCTGAACTACCACTGAAACTACTGAGAAACCGCCTGAACTACCACTGAAACTACTGAGAAACCGCCTGAACTACCACTGAAACTACTGAGAAACCGCCTGAACTACCACTGAAACTACTGAGAAACCACCTGAACTACCACCGAAACTACTGAGAAACCACCTGAACTACCACGGAAACTACTGAGAAATCACCTGAACTACCACTGAAACTACTGAGAAACCGCCTGAACTACCACTGAAACTACTGAGAAACCACCTGAACTACCACGGAAACTACTGAGAAACCACCTGAACTACCACTGAAACTACTGAGAAACCACCTGAACTACCACGGAAACTACTGAGAAACCACCTGAACTACCACTGAATCTACTGAGAAACCACCTGAACTACCAATGAAACTACTGAGAAACCACCTGAACTACCACCGAAACTACTGAGAAACCACCTGAACACACACTGAAATTACTGAGAAGCCGCCTGAGCACCCACTGAAACTACTGAGACTGATAAAAAACTAACAGAACTACAAGCCAAATTACAACTAAGAAACTCACAGACGAATGTGACTCGGTGTCGCTGTCAGAAAACTGCCCGTTATTGCACCGCTGTTGCTGCTGCTGCTCTTGAACAGGCGAGTCAGTCTCAGCAGCTGATGGCGCCACCGCACAAGTCTCTTGATCAAACTTCTCCTCCTTAATATTGGGCCGCGGTGTAAAGGTTTCAATTATACGTACATTACTACACACTCATAGTACAAGCAAATAGGCTCAAGCAAACACAGAAGAGACTAAGACAGATCAGCCCCAGAAGCACAAAAAGTCAGGGCACACAAAGAAAGTCTAGGAGAGAAGATTTTTGAGCTAGCTGTATATTAGCGAACTTCTTTGGCGAATAAAAAGTAAAACGAACTAACTAGCCAGCCAAAGCTTGTACATTTATTTTTCAATCCTTTAACTCTGTGCAGACCGACTAAAGCTGCCTCACCCCGCACCACCAAACTCTCTCTCTGTCTCTCACTCGTGCTCTCGTATTTGCATTCGTTCGGGTTGGCTGCACACTATTTGGGGGGTAGGAAATTTCAGATTGGGTGTGTATACACAAACTAAACCTATGGGAAACCAAACGGGGCTCTTCCGCTGCTGCAAAGGTAAAGTGTGGCAAAGTGTGGCAAAGACTGGCCTCTCTCTGGACACGCGCGCACAGAATACCCAGAGCCTAAAGACAAACTATATTCTTTGCTTTCCTTCTATTCGCTATTCAGTTGACCTGGTCTCCTTATTACAATCGAGCGGTCTGCCATTTTTAGCAACTGATGAAAACACTAATGGTAGAGGCCAGGACCAGCGCAATCCAAAAGTAAAAACGCGTTTCTTTTCTCCCTAGCGTTGGTTGTTTAGCTTTAATAGCTAGACTCGCGAGCCTGTGTTTTAGTGAATCTGCAGGATTTGACGCGTGCCAAACACAAACAAACAAATTTATATTCCCATACGCCTAGCTGACTTGCATGCTGAGCAACTCGGTTAGGAAATCTGCATGCAGAGCACCAAGACACTAGCAGACACTAGCAGACACTAGCACAGACACTAGCACAGACACTAGCAGACACTAGCACAGACACTAGCACAGACACTAGCACAGACACTAGCAGACACTAGCACAGACACTAGCACAGACACTAGCAGACACTAGCACAGACACTAGCAGACACTAGCAGACACTAGCAGACACTAGCACAGACACTAGCACAGACACTAGCAGACACTAGCACAGACACTAGCAGACACTAGCAGACACTAGCAGACACTAGCAGACACTAGCACAGACACTAGCACAGACACTAGCAGACACTAGCACAGACACTAGCAGACACTAGCAGATACTAGCAGACAGACAGACAGACAGACAGACAGACAGACAGACAGACAGACAGACAGACAGACAGACAGACAGACAGTAAAAGCTATTCCCAGCGCAGACAGGCACCACCGCAGAATATTGTGCGGCCTTCACTGTCCTGCCTCTGGAGGTCATCTAACCAAACCTTTACCTTATCATGTGGGCAGAAGTATAGCTTTTAAGCAAAGGGCTTAGCGAGCCAGAGAGTGAGACAGATTGACAGGTTAGAAAATAAACACACGAGGTAGCAGAAGGCAGTCAATTCCTAAGAACGACAATTGGATTGCTTTAAGGGTTAAAAATACTCGTAATTAGCCTGAGCGCATTGAATGCAATGCAAGGCGACGAAAAGCAGACATGACTGCAAATTTCTACTTACTAACAGCGAGCACGATGCTTCAATGTTTCAATAGTTCAATCATAATTCACCTGAGACTTTAGGTCAATATGCTCACCTGGGGTTCAAGGTCAACTGAGGCTATTCTCTATGGTTCAAGGTCAACTGAGGCCATTCTCTATGCGTCAAGGTCAACTGAGGCCATTCTCTATGGTTCAAGGTCAACTGAGGCCATTCTCTATGGTTCAAGGTCAACTGAGGCTATTGTCTATGTGGTTCAACTAAAATCGTTTTCACAGATCGAAGGTAAACTGAAGACTGTTCAAGTTGAAGACATTCTATTAAGACCGAATCCACAAGTACATAAACAAAGTAAAATTTATAAACTGAAATGAAATCAGCTCCTACGTACCATAATCTTGTGACAATCCTCAGCTCTAGAAGCAGTTGCTCGATCCTTGTCAGAATTATTTTCAATTTTTGATGCTTTGTGGGACTGAAATGTGGTAAAAAGCAAATAAATAAACAAATAAATCAAATAAAATTTTTGTAACCAATTAACATAATCCGATAATGATAGTTTATAGATAAAATTAAGGCCAATTAGACTAATAGTTATTAAATTACGAGCTTTAGCATAAGTACAGCTTAGATAATAAGCCTACTAAAGCAAACACAGACGAATCAAGGCAGATTTTATTAAATGAACTGATTACAAATAAGGTGAAAGGTAACAGAGCTGATCTGACAGAAAAAGCAATCAGCAAATTTGAAATCAGTGGCGCCGTTTACATATTATATATATATTTATTTATTTATTTATTTAAAGGGCTAAGACAGCAACAAAGAAAACTAAAAAGGTGAAGCATACTACTTGAAAAATCAGTAGGACAGTAAGGAAAAAAATCGTTCGTATGTTAAAATAAATGCAACACCGAGTAGACACTTCTAATATTAAACTCAGCTCGCAAAATAAACTACTCACTCTCCAGTGCCTCGGCAAACCGATGACAGATTGCCGATATTTGAGCTTCAGCGATGCCTATAAATCAAATAGATGCAAAATAAAACAAAACAAGACGGAACAGACCAGTTCTATGGAGATTGAAGGCTTGTTGATCTACAAAAAACGCCACAACGATGTGCTATGATAATTTTCTACACAATAACCAGTGGCTAGCGGGAATAAACAGGATTATCAGGTTTGATGCGCGATCTAATATGTGCCATATGCCACTGTTTGTAGCTTCTATTGTGTCAGTAACTGACAGCACACAACAGCTGCGATAGCAATGCAGACAGGCACTAGCACTCTGACTGACTGACAGACAGACTGACAGACAGACAGACAGACAGACAGACAGACAGACAGACAGACAGACAGACAGACAGACAGACAGACAGACAGACAGACAGACACACAGACAGACAGACAGGCAGACAGACAGACAGACAGACAGACAGACAGACAGACAGACAGACAGACAGACAGACAGACAGACAGACAGACAGACAGACAGACAGACAGACAGTCAGACAGACAGACAGAAAATATATAGCGCCAGAAAAGTACAGGGTCAATAATCAGCATGCAGGCGTATAAAATCTGAGATAGGCGGTACAACAATCAGCAGTGTATGTAGAGTGGGCTACATGACAAAGGGGAGATCGGATTATAGGAGCGGGAAAACTCACTAGCTGGGCTCCCAACGGGCTGTCGGAATCGCCGTTAAAATCAGCTGCCGAAACGGCAGAGGGCCGCCTGTCAAGGCTGGCGTCTCCTACTTCGTCTGCTATGTAATTCCGTTCACGCTTGAGGGTGGATGCGTCTGACTGGCGCTTGTCGACCTGACTGCAAGCTCCAGCGGGTCGCAATAATAAGCGAACCTGACGCTTGCCTGTGGGTTGTTAATTTGGATAATTGGGCTTAGGTTAGGATATTTTTACCCAATGTTAAATTAGTCGGAAATACGTTCGCTTAATATGTCAATCATTGTGTCGTTTAATAGGTCGATAATTGCGTCGCTAAATATGTCAATAATTTGTGTCAATAATAATTGTGTCGATAAGTGTGTCGCTAAATATGTCGATAAGTGTCGCTAAATATCTCTATAATTGTGTCGCTAAACATGTTGATTATTGTCGCTAAATGTGTCGGTAATAAAGTCACTTAATATGTTGATCACTGTGCATTTAACTATGTCGCTGATTAAACTAATAAATATGTCGACCATTGTGACAGCGAAATCAATTATTATGTCGTGGCTGTGTGACAGAAACTTACTTTTTATCATACTAGCAACGACTTCGTGAGGAGAATCCAATACTAATCGGCCTTCGACACAAACAATTTCATCTCCAATTCTAATGCCAGCTTTGTAGGCAGGTCCATCTGAATTTTTTAAAGCAATTAGCACGATTAGTTGAGAATAGTAAAGATAGTAGATTGAATTAGCAACTAACTAATATTAAAGCAGAACTTACTTTCAGTAACTTTGTGAATGACCACAGGATTTTCCTTGTGTATGCCAAAGCCAAAGCCTTTACTGGATTTTATCACTACAACTGTCTTCAGATTTTCGCCGATGTCGCCTAAAATACAAAAATATATAAATTAATTAATTGGCAAATTAATTATTCATGTCAACACTAGAGACTTAAGAACCCCTAGATACCTTATGACGTAATCATTTACCTGTCAAAAAATTACTTGTTACGTAACAAACTAACCTATCGGTGAGAGTTTCTAAATGAGTTAACTTATCACGTGCAAAATAGAGTTCAAACAGCGCACTATTATATACAGAAATTATTGGGGACATGATCTACCTAGACACAAATGTTTTTTCACCTTACTCAGGGCAAGAGAGCAGTCAAGTGTTAAGAACTGGCTAAGTTCAGTGATACAGAGGGCGCCAGGATCAGTTATAGGGTTGGGGGCGCCAGGATCAGTGCTAGGGCTGGGGGCGCCAGGATCAGTTATAGGGTTGGGGGCGCCAGGATCAGTGCTAGGGCTGGGGGCGCAAGGATCAGTTATAGGGTTGGGGGCGCCAGGATCAGTGCTAGGGTTGGGGGCACCAGGATCAGTTATAGGGTTGGGGGCGCCAGGATCAGTGCTAGGGTTGGGGGCGCCAGGATCAGTGCTAGGGTTGGGGGCACCAGGATCAGTTATAGGGTTGGGGGCGCAAGGATCAGTTATAGGGTTGGGGGCGCCAGGATCAGTGCTAGGGTTGGGGCGCCAGGATCAGTGCTAGGGTTGGGGGCGCCAGGATCAGTGCTAGGGTTGGGGGCGCCAGGATCAGTGCTAGGGTGGGGGGCGCCAGGATCAGTGCTAGGGTTGGGGGCGCCAGGATCAGTGCTAGGGTTGGGGGCACCAGAATCAGTTATAGGGTTGGGGGCGCCAGGATCAGTGCTAGGGCTGGGGGCGCAAGGATCAGTTATAGGGTTGGGGGCACCAGGATCAGTTATAGGGTTGGGGGCGCCAGGATCAGTGCTAGGGTTGGGGGCGCCAGGATCAGTGCTAGGGTTGGGGGCGCCAGGATCAGTGCTAGGGTTGGGGGCGCCAGGATCAGTGCTAGGGTTGGTGGCACCAGGATCAGTTATAGGGTTGGGGGCGCCAGGATCAGTGCTAGGGTGGGGGGCGCCAGGATCAGTGCTAGGGTTGGGGGCACCAGGATCAGTTATAGGGTTGGGGGCGCCAGGATCAGTGCTAGGGTTGGGGGCGCCAGGATCAGTTATAGGGTTGGGGGCGCCAGGATCAGTGCTAGGGTTGGGGGCACCAGGATCAGTTATAGGGTTGGGGGCGCCAGGATCCGTTCTAGGGTTGGGGGCGCCAGGATCAGTGCTAGGGTTGGGGGCGCCAGGATCAGTTATAGGGTTGGGGGCGCCAGGATCCGTTCTAGGGTTGGGGGCGCCAAGATCAGTGCTAGGGTTGGGGGCGCCAAGATCAGTGCTAGGGTTGGGGGCGCCAAGATCAGTGCTAGGGGGCAACAAGATCAGTGCTAGGGTTGGGGGCGCAAAGATTAGTCCTAGGGGGCAACAAGATCAGTGCTAGGGGGCAACAAGATCAGTGCTAGGGTTGGGGGCGCAAAGATTAGTCCTAGGGGGCAACAAGATCAGTGCTAGGGGGCAACAAGATCAGTGCTAGGGTTGGGGGCGCAAAGATCAGTGCTAGCGGGCAACAAGATCAGTGCTAGGGGGCAACCAGATCAGTGCTAGCGGGCAACAAGATCAGTGCTAGCGGGCAACAAGATCAGTGCTAGCAGGCAACAAGATCAGTTGCAGCGCGAAGCGCAAAGAAAATCTACTTAGCTAAAATGTGAAGGAAAAGAGCAGTGCTTTAATATTTACGAGGGACATATTGTTACTAGAAGAACTCACCCTGCAACGAAGCGGAGACTGCCATGATAGAAAATCAGCTGGCACCAATAAATCAATTCGCTGACAGAGTCCAATTAAAAGAGAATCTTGTTTATCGCATTAGACTGACTGAAACCAATGCAATAAAAACCAACACTTCAAAGCACGTATTTTTAGTGACTATTGTTCATAAACAATATATTTCTAAGAAATCGAGAATACCATTTCTTAATTCGTATAGTAACTGTCATTTACTACAATTTACGTAATAAAGAATATGTGCACGCCAGTGATATGCTTGCTCGTTTCCTGCGGCCTGTATGTATGAGCGAGAAAACGGATCTTGTTATCTGCTATTGGGTGCGGTGAGGGGTGAGCAAAAAATACAGAGCAAAAACGCGGGCTGGTCGTGGGCAAGGACAACTGACTGTTGTAATCTGGTTTGCCAATCTTAAAACAGTGACTAACTATGGGTCTTTCAATAACGGCCGAAAACAGACAGGCGGACAGACAGACAGACAGACAGACAGACAGACAGACAGACAGACAGGCAGGCAGGCAGACAGACAGAGAGACAGACAGACAGAGAGAGAGACAGACAGACAGACAGACAGACAGACAGACAGACAGACAGAAAAACAGACAGACAGACAGACAGACAGACAGACACTAAGACAGAAAGACAGACAGACAGACAGACAGAGACAGACAGACAGACAGACAGACACACAGACAGGCAGGCAGGCAGGCAGATAGACGACAGACACACAAAGTGAGAACAGTCTAGTAGCGGAATCGCCATTCCAGAATTTAGATATTCGTTGGCCCTGACAGATACAACTAGGCCATTTAGTCTCTCTCTCCTATATCTCTATCCCGATTCCTGAGCCGCGTCCCTCAGCCGCTAGCGCAGTGGACAAAGCAGACACGGATTGAGGCAATCAAAGAGTACATATTGAGGCACTCGGATAGAAAAAAATGCATGTTCAGTAGCCAACCGACCGTCGCACTGCTTACTGATTAGGCGCCCAAGCCAAGGTGGAATCCGTCAACTATAAATATTTTTAGTTGCAAAACTTTTTGGACGGGGATCAAAGCTCAAAACACTTATAGAACTATAAGGGTACTCAAGTTCATAGGGACTGTTTTGCTTTAACACTTGAGCAGCAACTAGCAACTAACAACTAGCTCAGCTGATAAAGAGCTGCTCAATTTGCTTGAAATACGCATTTCGAATAGCGCATTTTACCCGAAACAAATGAAGCCGAGAAAGCCTTGAAGTCGTACATGCAATAATCAGACCTTAATTAATGCATTCTGCATTTGCTTCAAGGCATTTCGCTGTCCTATTAAATAGTCTAGCAACATGGCATTTCCTTGCCGAAGAGTTAGAACTGAATAATAAAATAAAATAGCTCTACAACACGACCTTCCTATTAAAGCTTTAACCGTCTTTCTATACTTACTAGATTTCTTCCCTTTGTAGGCCATGTTTGGTTAAGTTGGTTAAGTTCAGCCCAAACCAAAAAAATCCCGGTGCATTCCAATTCAAATTAGGAATGAAATACAAGTAAGCAACTTTTCTAGAACTTTTTATGCTTAAAGCGCTACTTACATAACCATTGAGATCCCAGTGTTAAGTGTTCTTAATGGCACTGAGAACCAGCCCCTGGATCTGGGAGGCTGGCCTAGCAACTGAGGATCTGGGAGGCTGGCCTAGCAACTGAGGATCTGGGAGGCTGGCCCAGCAACTGAGGATCTGGGAGGCTGGCCTAGCAACTGAGGATCTGGGAAGCTCGCTCAGTAAATGAGGATCTGGGAGGCTGGCCTAGCAACTGAGGATCTGGGAAGCTCGCCCAGCAACTGAGGATCTGGGAGGCTGGCCCAGCAACTGAGGATCTGGGAGGCTGGCGGTGATCAAATCCGAATCTGATAATCTTGGATGAAGGAATCAATAACTATCTCAGCATGGCTGCAATCTTAGGTCTTGGAATATTAAATTTTGTCAGCAGAAAACTAAAACATATTTGATACTCAATGAATGCTACTAACAGTTCAATAGTGTCACACAAAACTGATTAGCGAAATTTAAGTTTAAAAAAGCTTTCACACGCATTTATAAATCTGATGCGATTAAGCCCAAATGGGAAGCCATAGGGGATTTTAAAAATATGTCGAGCAGCAAAAGGCAGTTTTAGATAATAAATATGAGGAAGATTAAAATATATTGAATAATTGTTTATACACCCTTTCAAACTGGGGAATACAAATGAGGACATAAGAATAGACTAGTTCAGACTTCAGACAGACTGAATGAGTTCACTGACACTTTGAACAACAATAGCTAGCAATTGCTGGCCTAGACAGCAACCTCCTCACCAGTCTTCAATCCACACTGCAGTCTAAAGAGTGCAATAACAAATGGCCAATCACTCACTTTAAACTACTACTCATAAGAAAATAAGCTAAATTATAGATTATCTGTCAATGACTCAATAAGTTTTAATAACATGCAGTATATTGCAAGCATATTTTAAAATGCAATAAACATAAACAATGATCCTAAGTTTTTATCAATATAAGACTATTAAAACCTTATTGATCCTACTATAAATAAGAATAGGCCTTAATTTAAACAGTTTTACTAGCAAAGGTTTCAAAGAAATTGTCATTCCTTGGTAAAAATTTTATATAACTATATCCACTAAGTATGTCTAATATCTACTTTAAAATATATACACAGAGATCAGAGATTAGCAGTTCCAGCCATTTGCATTTAGGCTAGCTGTCATTAATCTGATTATATAAATTGTAGCACTTATAATTCAATACCCAAATCAAGTTGGTTGGAGTCACCATTAAAGTTAGCAATTCAATTATGCAATCTCAAACAAGTCTTGCACTACATGCTTCCATACTATATTTTAAACTGTTGCAAAATTCAAGTCAATGTCAAAACCAGCCAGTAAACTGATGATAAAAGGCCTATTGTTCTACAATCCTTATCAGAATCAGAATTCAGTCAGTCAGGTTTTTTTCTAGTATTCTTACAATGCATTTCAGGTTGAAAGTCTACTTGGGCTTTGCAAAAAGCATGTTTTTTTATATTTAATTTCTTTTAGAATTGAACAATGCAGTATATTGCTCTCTACTTAGCCACAAAAGGTGTATCACCATAAAAAAATTTCTAATCAAATGGTATAAGTTTAAAGAAAATCAGTTAAGATATTCTTTCTATTATCAATTGCATAGACTAGGGGTTGGCTAACTTTTTTATCTCAAGTACCAGAGAGACCAGAGAGAAGGAAGATAGGAAAAAGGAAAGATGAGAAAATAAAGAAGAGAGGGAAGAGAAACGAGAGGAGAAAGGAGAAAAAATATTAGAGAAGAAAGGAGAGAGAAGACAAGACTAGGAGAGAAAAAGGGAAAGGATTAGAAAGAAGACTGCTAAGAAAAGATATAGACATTGATAGCTAGATTGCTGTTGAAGTTTCAAAGGACTCAAGGGCTGGATAGGGAGGCTTTGCAGGTCACATGTGGCCTATAGTATACTATAGTATAATTAAAATAAAAAATTTTGATAAAACTATTAAAGGGTCTTTAAAATTAAAATCAAGTATAAAAATATTAAATGTATTTTAAAATCAAATTAAATTTAGATGGCCACAATATTGAATGTATATTATATTTACATTTCTCTTTTTTATCATTAATTATTTTATCCTAAAATATTAGTTATTTCATTAGTTATTTTGAAATAATGAAATAGTTATTTTATTTATTAGTTATTTTATATTAATTATCATGTGTAGTCAATCATATTCATAAATACCTATATAATGATAGATTCGAACTAATGTATGATCTATGATACAAAGCTTTACTCTTTTTGAGTATTTGTGCCAATTTATTCCTTATTATTATATCTATTAAATCTATCTTTATTAGTCATTATTATTATCAAAAAACCATTGATAATAATAATGACTATAATAATGACAGTGGTAATGATTTGCAAAAATGGGATAAATATATAAGATATTTATTTTGTACTAGTATACTTGCTTTATTTAGTGGAATAAATATATATAGGTCAGGCTATAATAAAAGTTGAAGCCAAAGGTAATGTTTATTAGAGGTGTTGCAAGATCTTGATGAGATGAGATTTGAGATGAGATCTCAACATTTTTTCTATTGTTGAGAAATCTTGACTTTTGTAGAAAATTTTGAGACAAGATTTGAGAAATTGAGAAATTTTTCAGATTGCTAAAAATGAAATTTTGA
Source organism: Macrostomum lignano (assembly GCA_002269645.1). NCBI lineage: Eukaryota > Metazoa > Platyhelminthes > Macrostomidae > Macrostomum > Macrostomum lignano. The sequence continues at coordinate 144,134 of NIVC01002081.1, read as the reverse complement.
TTAAGAAAATATGTGAAAAGGCAAATATTGTCTTCAAAACACTTAAATACTATTGTTGAACCTATGGTTTTTGTTTGAATATTTTAGCAAGATGATTTTGAAATGGATAAATTCTATGATAGGTTAGGTTAGTTGAGAAGTTTTATATCATTGTGATAAATGCAAATATCATTATAAATGCTGACATGCAAACTTCTACTAATACATATTTTTGCCATCATTTTAGTCTTGCAATAAGGTGATTTGGCAGCATACTCAAAAGGATGTATTTGTTGTATTTGGTGTATTTGTTGTAATGAGATACATATATTTTTCAAATATTTTTAATCTTATCATCTTGTTTCAAAATTTTTTGACTTCAGACTTTTCTTGTTTCAAATCTCATTTTGGTCTAAATCTTAATTTCTGACAGCTGTAATGTTTATAATATAATATAATTCTATTTATATAGGACTTGAACATTGAAGATCTATACTTAATACATATTATTACCAAAAATAAAAAAATAAAAATATAGACTTAGGCTTATTATTATATATTTAAATATTTAAAGCTGTGGCTATCTTAGACATGTGCCATAGGGTGCTACCAAGTTTGTCAATGACTAATTTGGCAACTCTGTTAATGAACTTGTTTATCTTAGGACTACCATATATTGCTAATTTGGTTAGGCCTACCTAACAATGTGCTATTGACTAGTGCCTATCTACTATATATACTATATACTAAAAATTAGAAGATAAAGCCTATTAAGAAGATACATATAATAGTAATGGAGATAATAAAGGCAAATGATTTTTATTTTTTGATTTTTATTTTTTGAAATCCAATATTTCAAGCACACTTTTGCATATATTAAGAATTAGAAATTTTGTCTGAAATTCTGCAACGAATTTTTTCCGGATTTTTTGACGCAAAATCGCATTTTTTTCACGCAATCGCATAATGCGTTGTGATTTTTCTGCAAGAATTCCATCTAGGTCCAATGCAATAGAATATTAGAATAACCAAATTATTATATTTGATATAAATATAGTTTATCAATACCAACAAGTATTGACATTGGATAAGAAATCTAAATATACTAAAAGCTAGGCTATAGTACATAAATCTATAAACCTAGGCCTAGCTTAGGAGTTCTAGGACCATAGGAGGGAATCAAAAACCCAAAAAATCACAACTCCAAAAGTTCTTTCTATCAATATCATATGCCCAAAATATCATCACCCAAATGTAAATTATAAATCACCACAAACACAAACCCAAAATATCAATTATAGGCCTAACTATGCTTGAAGTTGAATGAAAACTTGAGATAGGCCTATGTCATCATTTGCATAAAATTGTAATGATGTCCTACTGTGAAACCTGTGATATTCCTATCCAGCTGACCTCAGAATCTTTAGACTTTAGCCTTGCCCTTGAGATAAGATAGGCCTACTAGGCCTAGGATTCTACCCTAGGCCTATGATGCCATATCATATATAGTTTATAAACTGAAACAAATATCAAAGTAAAAAATGTTATACGTAATAGGCCTACCTAAACCTAGCCAGGCTAGCCTAGGGCCGTCACATGAGTTATGACAATACAAGTCAGTAGGCTATATACTAATAACTATATGTTATGGCTTATGCCATAAGTTATGGCTAGAGTTCCAGCACCGGAACCCGTTTTCTATTATAGCTATGGATCCGGCTAAAATTCTATTTAATTTCGAAATCGAATATCATGACTTTCGAATTTAAAATAGCGAGTCGAATGTAATTACACTATAACAAGGTTTATGTATAAGTCCCATTTTTCACAACTTTATAAATTCGAGTTTGCCTGATCACATAATATTTTAAGTACCTATTAAGTTGATTCCACAATCGATCTTAGTGTTTCTTTTCTAGTTAATGTGAAGTTTGCTTGAAAATTGTAGGTTGAATTCCAATTCAATAGATTACTTTGTCTATGTACAAACCAAGGACCACTGTATATAGCTATATACAGTGGTCCTTGGTACAAACGGTAACCGGTGCAGAATTTTCATATCCAATTTAAAATAGTAAGCTCAAGCTGAGCCATGTACGAGCCGTACGACCATGGTTCTACAGTTAAATGTGTGAAAACCATGCAATGGAGTTATGCATGGACTTGCGTACATGTGTTGCACATACATGTACCAAGGACGACTTAAGTAGAAGGACGGGAAACCTCGTTTCTTAGAAAATTTTTGAAGGCACTTTTTCCCGAAAAAATACACTATGGAGATAGGAAATTTTCATTTTTTCAGCACAAAAATTGCTATTACTTTTGATGGAGGCAGATCCAGTGCTCATCTTTTGATATGTTGTGCCTTTTTTATTGCTCTATCGATATTTATAAAGCTTTTCGTTCAGAAAATTAGGATTATATGTCAATTTTTTATTCTACGTACATTTCCTGTATCTGAAAATCACAAAAATGCATGACACAGCTCCAATATTTGCTTTTATGAACCTGTTTTATCATCTCTGTTACGAATATTTGCTAAGCAGTCAGTTAAGAATGATAAAATAGACTTCTAAAACCAAAGAGCCGAGCCGTGGCATTCTAATGTATTTCAATCACAAGACACGTAAAAATATACGGAGAATAAAAAATTTACATAGAATCCTAATTTTCTGAACTAAAAGCTTTATAAATATCGATAGAGCAATAAAAAAGGCACAACATATCAAAAGATGAGCACTGGATCTGCCTCCTATCAAAAGTAATAGCAATTTTTGTGCTGAAAAAATGAAAATTTCCTATCTCCATGGTGTATTTTTTCGGGAAAAAGTGCCTTCAAAAATTTTCTAAGAAACGAGGTTTCCCGTCCTTCTACTTAAGTCGTCCTTGACATGTACATGTGTACACGTACATGTAAATCGCATAGGGGGTTGGAAAACTGGAGCAACGCTTTCCGCGACGTCGTCTCGCAACCAACAGAGAGGCAATTATTACCCATCAATCTGACTCTTGCGCACACTTAAATGTATTAGCTAGCCCGTGCATGGTTTACTACAGACGATTCATCATGTGGAACATACATGTATGCATAACACACGCTCATATAGCAGCGGGTCGCGTGTGCAGCTGTGACTCTGAATATATTCTGATCGTCAGTACGTTCATTTTACACTTTCTGACTATGGGGGGGGGCGTACGTGAATCGCACGATAAAACCCCAGCCAGAAATTTTTATTCGTGCATAAAAATACATGTATTCCTGCGAAATAAAAGCTGTGTACATATAAGTGTATATATGTACAAATACATATGTAACCAATGATTAAAATGAATCGAATCAGGGATTGTAACACGAGATTTGGACTTCTCTGCCCCTAGACAGGTGTGTCCCTTGCTAGACAGCCAAGGGGGGGGGGTCACTTTTCAGACAGGAATGTTCAAGAGTATGCAGGCCATTTAATAAAACTATGCTGTGCAAGTGAATTCATAAATTTGCAGATTGGGCTTTATGGTGTAGATTATGGTATAGATTAATTTAAAACTTTTAATAAGTGAATGCTATTTATGATAACATTAAAAACTGGAAATGTTAACTTTCGAAAGCAGTTAAACATGTATTTTAATCAACAAAACGATTCATGACTTTCAGTTTGATTCTCTGCTTAGCTATAATTTAGTCTTAAGCTAATTCCTATCAGTAGCCTTTGCAGAACACCCTGGCATCACACAGTCTCCGACAGCACAGTGACATGGCCACATGCGCGTGAATGCCGCGCCTGTTGATCTGGTGAGCCGATGGTGGGTCCCATAATCCGTAATCTAATCCAATAGACCGAACAGACCTCTTCTTCCAAGGCGCCGGAGCGCTTAGCGGCAGGTATCCTTGAGCCGGATCGATGTAGCCGTCCTTGACTCCGAAGCTCTCCAGGTGTTTGATTGACCGGCAGAGCCAGTCGATCATGACGGGACTGGCCGGACCGCAATAGAGAAATTTGCCTTTGTGCTTTGACTCAGCGCTTGCCTGGCAGCAGCTGATGGAGGCCATCGCCAATAGGCACACCAGCAGTTTGAACATTCTCTGGAATGTAAGCAACGAAATAAGTTATATAAATGATAAAATAACTGCGCGCCAGTACTGTACGCAGACACGCACTCACAAACACGCTCACACAGGCTTTACAGCGGCCATGAATTTCTAATCGTCAGACATGTACATTCTCTGAGCCTTGTGGGTTGGCCATCATGGACGTTCTTCGAGCACACAGGCCTCAAATTAATGTGGCGCCTGGTGATCAGAAGCGTTTCCCGCTAAGGTTATCTGTCCCTTGTACTGTAACATTAAATTAGTCCAAGAAATATTCGATCTTACCTTGGGAGTATCTCAAGATTTCACTCTCAAATTGCTTGAAGAAATGATCGTCCGAACTTGGCTCTCGTAATAAAAGTGATGCTCTGCTGAGTAAGCAAGGAATGCCAGGACTGTCCCGCTTTTCAATTGATTTTTATAATAATCGGCAGACTGTCTATGGTCAAATCTGTTCTCAATTTTATTACTCTCGTCTATGGCTTCGCTGCTTTCCAGCGTGTGGCAAAAAGTACACACTGAGTCAGTACAGTTTAACCATTTTCATATGCCTTTCGTAGTCCTAACCGAATATTTATACTGTAAAGACAGCCCTGAAGAGACTGCTAGTACAGGGCCAAGAAGCTTAATTTGATTCTTTAATTTTGACCTGCATTATGTCTATGGCCCAAACCGTCACTAAGTGGAACTTCGTGTGTTTTACACAATTCGCTTCTGTCAGCATGTTATACTAGCAGCCAATTGCCTCATGTAGGGAGAAAAAGGACATTTACGCTCCGCACTCTGAAAGTTTCTTTACTCTTGAAGACGGAAAATCAACCCATTTTACAATGACCGTTCATAGAGACTATGACAATCAATCAATTCCACCCTGTCCTGCATGAGAATCAATCTAATAAAGCCACCTCATCGCTCAAATACTAATATAACCAAGTTTATGATTTATTATAAAAAAACTTGAGGCTTTTAAATGAACAGTATTCTTGAACTGTGTATCACAATACAGGTATTTACCACCTGTTGGAAGCAACCCCAGAAATCGCTCAAAAGCAACCACTGAGCAGCTCACATCCGACTTCAAAAACAACCACAACCAACCTGAAGCTATCAACAAAAAATTATAATGTACCAAATCTTTATACCACTTCCCCCAGATTAGCACCACTTATCCAGATTAGCACCACTTCCCCCAGATTAGCACCACTTATCCAGATTAGCACCACTCCCTCCAGCTTAGCACCACTCTCTCCAGATTAGCACCACTCCCTCCAGATTAGCACCACTTCCCCCAGATTAGCACCACTTCCCCAGATTAGCACCACTTATCCAGATTAGCAGCACTCCCTCCAGCTTAGCACCACTCCCTCCAGATTAGCACCATTTCCCCCAGTTTAGCACCACTTATCCAGATTAGCAGCACTCCCTCCAGCTTAGCACCACTCCCTCCAGATTAGCACCATTTCCCCCAGTTTAGCACCACTTATCCAGATTAGCACCACTCCCTCCAGATTAGCACCACTTTTCCAAATTAGCACCACTCCCTCCAGATTAGCAACACTCCCTCCAGATTAGCACTGCTCCCTCCAGATTAGCACTACTCCCTCCAGATTAGCACTGCTCCCTCCAGATTAGCACTGCTCCCTCCAGATTAGCACTGCTCCCTCCAGATTAGCACTGCTCCCTCCAGATTAGCACTGCTCCATCCAGATTAGCACCATTTCCCCCAGTTTAGCACCACTTATCCAGATTAGCACCACTTATCCAGATTAGCACCACTTATCCAGATTAGCACCACTTATCCAGATTAGCACCATTTCCCCCAGTTTAGCACCACTTATCCAGTTTAGCACCACTTATCCAGATTAGCACCACTTATCCAGATTAGCAGCACTCCCTCCAGCTTAGCACCACTCTCTCCAGATTAGCACCATTTCCCCCAGTTTAGCATCACTTATCCAGATTAGCACCACTCCCTCCAGATTAGCACCACTTATCCAGATTAGCACCACTCCCTCCAGATTAGCACCACTTATCCAGATTAGCACCACTCCCTCCAGATTAGCACTACTCCCTCCAGATTAGCACTACTCCCTCCAGATTAGCACTACTCCCTCCAGATTAGCACCACTCCCTCCAGACTAGCACCACTCCCTCCAGATTAGCACCACTCCCTCCAGATTAGCACCACTCCCTCCAGTTTAGCACCACTCCCTCCAGATTAGCACCACTCCCTCCAGATTAGCACCACTCCCTCCAGATTAGCACCACTCCCTCCAGATTAGCACCACTCCCTCCAGATTAGCACTACTCCCTCCAGTTTAGCACCACTCCCTCCAGATTAGCACCATTTCCCCCAGATTAGCACCACTGTACTTATGCTGTGCGATTGCATTTAATTTGCAGACTCGGGTTTTATAAACTGAAACAAATGTCAAAAGTAAAAAAATGTTATACGTAATAAGCCTACCTAAACCTAGCCAGGCTAGCCTAGGGCCATCACATGATTTATGACAATACAAGTCAGTAGGCTATATAATATAGGTAATGGCTAGAGTTCCGGCACCGGAACCCGTTTTCTATTGGCTATGGATCCGGCTAAAATTCTATTTAATTTCGAAATCGAATATCATGACTTTCGAATTTAAAATAGCGAGTCGAATGTAATTACACTATAACAAGGTTTATGTATAAGTCCCATTTTTCACAATTTTATAAATTCGAGTTTGCCTGATCACATAATATTTTAAGTACCTATTAAGTTGATTCCACAATCGATCTTAGTGTTTCTTTTCTAGTTAATGTGAAGTTTGCTTGAAAATTGTAGGTTGAATTCCAATTCAATAGATTACTTTGTCTATGTACAAACCAAGGACCACTGTATATAGCTATATACAGTGGTCCTTGGTACAAACGGTAACCGGTGCAGAATTTTCATATCCAATTTAAAATAGTAAGCTCAAGCTGAGCCATGTACGAGCCGTACGACCATGGTTCTACAGTTAAATGTGTGAAAACCATACAATGGAGTTATGCATGGACTTGCGTACATGTGTTGCACATACATGTACCAAGGACGACTTAAGTAGAAGGACGGGAAACCTCGTTTCTTAGAAAATTTTTGAAGGCACTTTTTCCCGAAAAAATACACTATGGAGATAGGAAATTTTCATTTTTTCAGCACAAAAATTGCTATTACTTTTGATGGAGGCAGATCCAGTGCTCATCTTTTGATATGTTGTGCCTTTTTTATTGCTCTATCGATATTTATAAAGCTTTTCGTTCAGAAAATTAGGATTATATGTCAATTTTTTATTCTACGTACATTTCCTGTATCTGAAAATCACAAAAATGCATGACACAGCTCCAATATTTGCTTTTATGAACCTGTTTTATCATCTCTGTTACGAATATTTGCTAAGCAGTCAGTTAAGAATGATAAAATAGACTTCTAAAACCAAAGAGCCGAGCCGTGGCATTCTAATGTATTTCAATCACAAGACACGTGGAAATATACGGAGAATAAAAACTTTACATAGAATCCTAATTTTCTGAACTAAAAGCTTTATAAATATCGATAGAGCAATAAAAAAGGCACAACATATCAAAAGATGAGCACTGGATCTGCCTCCTATCAAAAGTAATAGCAATTTTTGTGCTGAAAAAATGAAAATTTCCTATCTCCATGGTGTATTTTTTCGGGAAAAAGTGCCTTCAAAAATTTTCTAAGAAACGAGGTTTCCCGTCCTTCTACTTAAGTCGTCCTTGACATGTACATGTGTACACGTACATGTAAATCGCATAGGGGGTTGGAAAACTGGAGCAACGCTTTCCGCGACGTCGTCTCGCAACCAACAGAGAGGCAATTATTACCCATCAATCTGACTCTTGCGCACATTTAAATGTATTAGCTAGCCCGTGCATGGTTTACTACAGACGATTCATCATGTGGAACATACATGTATGCATAACACACGCTCATATAGCAGCGGGTCGCGTGTGCAGCTGTGACTCTGAATATATTCTGATCGTCAGTACGTTCATTTTACACTTTCTGACTATGGGGGGGGGGGGCGTACGTGAATCGCACGATAAAACCCCAGCCAGAAATTTTTATTCGTGCATAAAAATGCATGTATTGCTGCGAAAGGAAAGCTGTGTACATATAAGTGTACATATGTACAAATACATATGTAACCAATGATTAAAATGAATCGAATCAGGGATTGTAACACGAGATTTGGACTACTCTGCCCCTAGACAGGTGTGTCCCTTGCTAGAAAGCCAAGGGGGGGTCACTTTTCAGAGAGGAATGTTCAAGAGTATGCAGGCCATTTAATAAAACAAGCTATGCTGTGCAAGTGAATTCATAAATTTGCAGATTGGGCTTTATGGTGTAGATTATGGTATAGATTAATTTAAAACTTTTAATAAGTGAATGCTATTTATGATAACATTAAAAACTGGAAATGTTAACTTTCGAAAGCAGTTAAACATGTATTTTAATCAACAAAACGATTCATGACTTTCAGTTTGATTCTCTGCTTAGCTATAATTTAGTCTTAGCTAATTCCTATCAGTAGCCTTTGCAGAACACCCTGGCATCACACAGTCTCCGACAGCACAGTGACATGGCCACATGCGCGTGAATGCCGCGCCTGTTGATCTGGTGAGCCGATGGTGGGTCCCATAATCCGTAATCTAATCCAATAGACCGAACAGACCTCTTCTTCCAAGGCGCCGGAGCGCTTAGCGGCAGGTATCCTTGAGCCGGATCGATGTAGCCGTCCTTGACTCCGAAGCTCTCCAGGTGTTTGATTGACCGGCAGAGCCAGTCGATCATGACGGGACTGGCCGGACCGCAATAGAGAAATTTGCCTTTGTGCTTTGACTCAGCGCTTGCCTGGCAGCAGCTGATGGAGGCCATCGCCAATAGGCACACCAGCAGTTTGAACATTCTCTGGAATGTAAGCAACGAAATAAGTTATATAAATGATAAAATAACTGCGCGCCAGTACTGTACGCAGACACGCACTCACAAACACGCTCACACAGGCTGTACAGCGGCCATGAATTTCTAATCGTCAGACATGTACATTCTCTGAGCCTTGTGGGTTGGCCATCATGGACGTTCTTCGAGCACACAGGCCTCAAATTAATGTGGCGCCTGGTGATCAGAAGCGTTTCCCGCTAAGGTTCTCTGTCCCTTGTACTGTACATTAAATTAGTCCAAGAAATATTCGATCTTACCTTGGGAGTATCTCAAGATTTCACTCTCAAATTGCTTGAAGAAATGATCGTCCGAACTTGGCTCTCGTGATAAAAGTGATGCTCTGCTGAGTAAGCAAGGAATGCCAGGACTGTCCCGCTTTTCAATTGATTTTTATAATAATCGGCAGACTGTCTATGGTCAAATCTGTTCTCAATTTTATTACTCTCGTCTATGGCTTCGCTGCTTTCCAGCGTGTGGCAAAAAGTACACACTGAGTCAGTACAGTTTAACCATTTTCATATGCCTTTCGTAGTCCTAACCGAATATTTATACTGTAAAGACAGCCCTGAAGAGACTGCTAGTACAGGGCCAAGAAGCTTAATTTGATTCTTTAATTTTGACCTGCATTATGTCTATGGCCCAAACCGTCACTAAGTGGAACTTCGTGTGTTTTACACAATTCGCTTCTGTCAGCATGTTATACTAGCAGCCAATTGCCTCATGTAGGGAGAAAAAGGACATTTACGCTCCGCACTCTGAAAGTTTCTTTACTCTTGAAGACGGAAAATCAACCCATTTTACAATGACCGTTCATAGAGACTATGACAATCAATCAATTCCACCCTGTCCTGCATGAGAATCAATCTAATAAAGCCACCTCATCGCTCAAATACTAATATAACCAAGTTTATGATTTATTATAAAAAAACTTGAGGCTTTTAAATGAACAGTATTCTTGAACTGTGTATCACAATACAGGTATTTACCACCTGTTGGAAGCAACCCCAGAAATCGCTCAAAAGCAACCACTGAGCAGCTCACATCCGACTTCAAAAACAACCACAACCAACCTGAAGCTATCAACAAAAAATTATAATGTACCAAATCTTTATACCACTTCCCCCAGATTAGCACCACTTATCCAGATTAGCACCACTTCCCCCAGATTAGCACCACTTATCCAGATTAGCACCACTCCCTCCAGCTTAGCACCACTCTCTCCAGATTAGCACCACTCCCTCCAGATTAGCACCACTTCCCCCAGATTAGCACCACTTCCCCAGATTAGCACCACTTATCCAGATTAGCAGCACTCCCTCCAGCTTAGCACCACTCCCTCCAGATTAGCACCATTTCCCCCAGTTTAGCACCACTTATCCAGATTAGCAGCACTCCCTCCAGCTTAGCACCACTCCCTCCAGATTAGCACCATTTCCCCCAGTTTAGCACCACTTATCCAGATTAGCACCACTCCCTCCAGATTAGCACCACTTTTCCAAATTAGCACCACTCCCTCCAGATTAGCAACACTCCCTCCAGATTAGCACTGCTCCCTCCAGATTAGCACTACTCCCTCCAGATTAGCACTGCTCCCTCCAGATTAGCACCACTTTTCCAAATTAGCACCACTCCCTCCAGATTAGCAACACTCCCTCCAGATTAGCACCACTTATCCAGATTAGCACCACTTCCCCAGATTAGCACCTGTGATAGCTTGGCCTGCGTGCGCGCTGGGGGCGGGGCTAGGTTGAGTTGTTTTGCTCTCTCTCTCTCTCTCTCTCTCTTTCGCTGCATGTACTTGCTAGCGCGGGTTGGGGGGTGCGGTGAGTATGCCGATCAATATCAAATAGTTTAATATAAAGCAGGCTTTTTAGCCGGTAAAGTTTTTCGTGCTTTTGAGCCAAAATAAAGTTTTGTCTTGACTTTATTTCACTGGCGACGAGGATGGCCACTGGGCCACTGTGTAGCATAGGGCCGTTTGAGCCTGAGACGGAGGACTGGTCGCAATACAAGGAGCGCATTGAACAAGTGTTCATTGCAAACGAAATCGAAAGCGAAGAGAAGAAGCGAGCGGTATTCCTCAGCGTGTGCGGCAAGGACACCTATAGGCTTGTCACCAGTCTTCTGGCCCCAGTTAAGCCTTCACAGGCTTCCTTCGCTAACATCTGCAAAAAGCTTGACGATCACTGGGTCCCAAAGCCGTCAGAGATCGTGCAAAGGTTCCACTTCTACCAGCGCGTTCGAGAGAGCTCGGAGTCCGTGGCCGACTTCCTGGCGGCACTGCGGCGTTTGGCTGTCCACTGCAACTTCGGTAACAGCTTGAGCACCATGCTGAGAGATCGTCTGGTGCTTGGCATCCAGGATGATCGCATACAGCGCAGACTCCTGTCCGAGACAGAGTTGGACCTGGACAGAGCACTGGCGATCTCCCAGGCGGTGGAGCTGGCAACCAAGGGCTGCAACTTGGTCAAGGGCTCGTTCTCAGGAACCCCGCAAACCGCCTCGGCAGCATCGGTAGACCAAGTCGGCCAGACCAATGCGGTAGCGACTCAGCGACCTGCAAAAAGGTGCTACAAGTGTCTGTCAGCGAAACACCTGGCGGCGAAGTGCCCATTCATGAAGAAGGCCTGTTTCAAGTGCGGCAAGATGGGGCACACCGCTGCAGCCTGTCGAGGAGGCGCGGATTCGGCTGGAGCTGAGCCGCGGTCGCAAGTCGCCGCTGTGGAGGAGGAAAGCCAAGACTGCGGCTCCCTGAACACCTTGCCCAGTGCAGCTGCCAAGGTACCGCCGTACACCACCACGGTCCTGCTCAACGGAGTGTCCTGCCAGATGGAGATCGACACGAGCGCGGCGGTATCGCTGATATCGGCTAGAGCCTATCACGACCTGCTGGGCGGGGCTCCTGAGCTCGAGCGGACCCCGATTCGACTGCGGAACTACTGTGGACAGCCGGTCAGCGTACTCGGTCAGATCAGCGTGTCTGCAGAGATTCCAGGTAAAGCCAAGCAGCTTCTTCCTCTTCTAGTGGTATCTGGATCCGGGTCCAGCCTTATCGGTAGGAACTGGCTGGCTGTGCTGCCGTTGAATTGGGGAAGCGTCAAGCAGCTGCACGAAGCGTCTGCTCCAAAGGATCAGCAAGTGCAGAAGTTGCTAGAGAGGTTCAGCCCCGTTTTCTCGAGTGGCCTCGGCTGCTACACGGGTGAACCTCTGAAACTGCGAGTGAAGCCCGGGGCGCGGCCCAAGTTCATGAAGGCGCGGCAGGTACCTTTCGCTTTGAAGTCCAAAGTGGAAGAGCAGCTCGAGCGGGAGATCCAGCAGGGCATTCTGCGGCCGGTCTCCGATTCGGAGTATGCGTCCCCAATCGTGCCGGTACTGAAGTCGGACGGCTCCGTCAGAATCTGCGCAGATTTCAAGTGCACGGTAAACCAGGACGTGGAGATGGACTGCTACCCGCTGCCAAGGATTGAGGAGTTGTTCGCCAAGCTCACCGGCGGCTAAAAGTTCACCAAGCTGGACCTCAGCCAGGCATACATGCAGCTTCCGCTCGACGAAGAGTCTCAGCGCTTGTGCACCATCAACACCTCGAAGGGTTTGCTGAGGTATACAAGGCTACCGTTTGGAATCTCACCAGCAGTTGGAATCTTCCAGAGAACCATGGACGGCCTGCTGCATGGTGCACAGCATACGGCAACCTTTATTGATGACGTGTTGGTGACCGGCGCCGATGACGCTGAGCACCTCGAGAATCTGGAGACCGTCCTGCAGCGCCTGAAGGATGCCGGGCTGAAGTGCCGGCTTGACAAATGCCGCTTCATGGAGAATTCGGTGACTTATTTGGGGCATCGGATTGACGCCCAGGGCCTAAATCCGATGAGTGACAAAGTCAACGCGATCGTTGACGCGCCGATGCCAAAGGACGTCACGCAGTAGCGCAGTTTCTTGGGCCTCCTCAACTATTACGGCCGGTTTCTGCCGAACCTGTCCAGCGTTCTGGCTCCTCTGCACCGGCTTCTCGAGAAAGGAACTGTCTGGCGATGGAGCGAAGCGCAGTCCGATGCTTTCCGGCGCAGCAAGGAGCTGCTATTGAGCTCGCAGGCGCTTGTCCATTTCGACGTCAAAAAGGAGGTGATTCTGGAGTGTGATAGTTCGCCATACGGGGTCGGGGCCGTCATCTGCCACCGGATTGATGGCCTTGAAAGGCCGATTGCCTTCGCGTCCCGATCGCTCGCCGACGCCGAGAGGAACTATTCGCAGACAGAGAAGGAAGCCCTGGCGATCATTTTTGGGATCAAGCACTTCCACGCCTACCTCTATGGCAAAACCTTTGAGCTCAAGAGCGACCACAAGCCGCTACTGGGCCTGCTACACGAGAGCAAGGGCATTCCACCACTGGCTTCGGCTAGGATCCAGCGTTGGGCTCTGCTGCTTTCGAACTACTCGTATCGACTGCAGTATCGCAAGGGAACTTCGCTACTGCGGGCTGACGCTCTGAGTCGGCTGCCGCTGCCGACGAAGTCAGTGGAGACGCCGTCACCAGCTGAGGTAGTGCTGCTCATCGATGCGTTCAATGAGGGACCCGTGACGGCTGCTCAGGTTCGCGGCTGGACAAGAAAGGACCCGCTGCTCAGTCGAGTGCTGCGGCTCGTGCAAGGTGGATGGCCGGAGCGTCCTCGGCTGGATGCGGAACTGCAGCCGTACGCAGTTAGGGCGGCAGAGCTGAGCTTGGAGGACGGCTGCCTGCTGTGGGGCAACCGTGTGATTGTGCCGGTTCAGGGTCGACAAGCACTGCTCGATTGTCTACATCAGAGCCACCAAGGAGCTTCTAGGATGAAGTCTCTGGCCCGAGGATATTTCTGGTGGCCGGGATTGGACCGGGACATCGAGAAGCTGTCGCAGAACTGCGGCGAGTGCCAGCGTCATCAGAACTGCCCGCCGCCAGCCCTCCTGCAGCCGTGGCCGTGGCCGGACAAGCCGTGGTCCCGGATCCACATGGACTACGCTGGACCAGTCGAGGGAAAAATGCTGTTAGTACTGGTGGACGCTCATTCGAAATGGATTGAAGTCCACATTTGCCAGTCCGCCACCAGTGCTGCCACCATCGATCGGCTGAGAAGGACTTTCAGTCAGCTGGGATTGCCTGAGGTTGTAGTGAGCGACAACGGTCCGAATTTCGTGAGCCAAGAGATAAACAACTTCTTGGCCAGTAACGGCATCCGGCATATCAAAGTGGCTCCATATCATTCATCGTCCAACGGATTGGCCGAGCGAGCGGTCCAGACGGTGAAGGTGGCCCTGGCGAAGGGGCGGCCGGCGTCCCTACAGTTTCGGCTAGCTCGGTTCCTGCTGACCTACCGGGTCACTCCACACAGCACAACTGGTGCACCACCCTGCCAGCTGATGATGGGCAGGCAGCTGCGGACGCTTCTAGACATTGTGCGGCCCGATGTCTCGGCTACAGTCAGGCGCAGCCAGGACTCGCAAAAGGAGTACCACGACCTGCGAGCCAGGGATCGCAACTTCGAAGAAGGCGACGGTGTCCTGGTGCGCGACTTCAACGGTCCGGAGAAGTGGGCGCCGGCCTCCGTGAGCCGCCAGACCGGGCCGCTGTCCTACGAGTGCCGCCTGCCCGACGAGCGCATCGTGCGGCGGCATGCCGACCACCTGGTGCCGGCGACAATCTCACCTGAGCAAGCTGCGGGATCGGCTCAGTCAGGTGGGGCGGCGCCACAGCTTCTGACTCCGTCAGTGACAACGTCTGAAGCGCCACCGCCGCCGCTGCCGCCGCCGCTGCTGCCGCCCCCGATGCTGCGGCGTTCGGAGAGGACTACAAGGGCACCGGATCGACTGACCTACGAGTGAACTTGATCTGACAGTGACTGACAGTTTTTGGGTGTTGGGGTTTTCTTTTCTTTTTTGTTGCAAGTTCTGTTGCTTTTGTCTTGGCATGGAGGGATGTGATAGCTTGGCCTGCGTGCGCGCTGGGGGCGGGGCTAGGTTGAGTTGTTTTGCTCTCTCTCTCTCTCTCTCTCGCTGCATGTACTTGCTAGCGCGGGTTGGGGGGTGCGGTGAGTATGCCGATCAATAACAAATAGTTTAATATAAAGCAGGCTTTTTAGCCGGTAAAGTTTTTCGTGTTTTTGAGCCAAAATAAAGTTTTGTCTTGACTTTATTTCAGCACCACTTCCCCCAGATTAGCACCACTTATCCAGATTAGCACCACTTCCCCCAGATTAGCACCACTTATCCAGATTAGCACCACTCCCTCTAGATTAGCACCACTTATCCAGATTAGCACCACTCCCTCTAGATTAGCACCACTCCCTCCAGATTAGCACCACTCCCTCCAGACTAGCACCACTCCCTCTAGATTAGCACCACTTATCCAGATTAGCACACTCACCCAGATTAGCACTATTCTCTCCAGATTAGCACTACTTCCTCCAGACAGCACCACTCCCTCCAGACTAGCACCACTCCCTCTAGATTAGCACCACTTATCCAGATTAGCACCACTCCCTCCAGATTAGCACTATTCCCTCCAGATTAGCACTACTCCCTCAGATTAGCACCACTCCCTCCAGATTAGCACCACTCCCTCCAGACTAGCACCACTCCCTCTAGATTAGCACCACTTATCCAGATTAGCATCCACTCCCTCCAGATTAGCACTACTCCCTCCAGATTAGCACCACTCCCTCCAGATTAGCACCACTCCCTCCAGATTAGCACCACTTATCCAGATTAGCACCACTCCCTCTAGATTAGCACCACTCCCTCCAGATTAGCACCACTTATCCAGATTAGCACCACCTCCAGATTAGCACTACCCTCCAGATTAGCACTACTCCCCCATATAGCACCACTGTACTTATGCTGTGCGATGCATTTAATTTGCAGACTCGGGTTTTATAGTGATTTTATTGTAGAATAATGTACTTTTTTGAATAGCAGAATACAGTTTATGCTAGTATTAGAAACAGGCAATATATTCAAAACTTTCAACAGCAGTTTGCGTGTGTAATCAACAAAATCGCTTCAAACGACTTTCTGTTGATCTCCTCTGATGTCTTAGATAATTTGTATCAGTGCCCCTACAGAGCACTCTGGCATCGAATTTTCGCCGGCAGCTCAAAAAAGAGGGTTCTGTGAATCTGCCGAACAGACCTCTTCTTCCAAGGCGGAGGAGCGTCTAGCGGCACGTATCCTCTAGACGGATCGAGGTAGCCATCCTTGATACCGAGCTCTCCAGGTGTTTGATTGCCCCGCAGAGCCAGCGGATCATGCCGGTTCGCGCCGAACCGCAATAGAGAAATTTGCCTTTGTACGGTGAATTTCCTGGCAGCAGCTGATGGAGGCCATCGCCAATAGGCAGACCAGCAGTTTGAGCATCCTTTGGAATGTAACCAAAGAAATAAGTTATATAAATGATAAAATAACTGCAGGATGCCTTTGTCCACGTCGTCACGCAACCAAACGCGAGGCAATTCTGCACATTCTGCACAATTCTGCACTGCACAATTTCTAATCGTCAGACATGTACATTCTCTGAGCCTTGTGGGTTGGCCATCATGGACGTTCTTCGAGCACACAGGCCCCAAATTAATGTGGCGCCTGGTGATCAGAAGCGTTTCCCGCTAAGGTTCTCTGTCCTTGTACTGTAACATTAAATTAGTCCAAGAAATATTCGATCTTACCTTGGGAGTATCTCAAGATTTCACTCTCAAATTGCTTGAAGAAATGATCGTCCGAACTTGGCTCTCGTGATAAAAGTGATGGTCTGCTGAGTAAGCAAGGAATGCCAGGGACTACCAGGACTGTCCCGCTTTTCATTTGATGAATATAATAATCGGCAGACTGTCTATGGTCAAATCTGTTCTCAATTTTATTACTCTCGTCTATGGCTTCGCTGCTTTCCAGCGTGTGGCAAAAAGTACACACTGAGTCAGTACAGTTTAACCATTTTCATATGCCTTTCGTAGTCTTAAACGCATATTTATACTGTAAAGACAGCCCTGAAGAGACTAGCTAGCAAAGAGCAAAAAGCTAAATTTGCATCAGAATAAGCAATAATTGGAGAATTAGCTGGCGTTATTATCTAGTGTTGATGTAACATTAAGTTCAGTAACTTTACTGCCCCTAATACTAGGCATATCAGAGTTACTCCTGATACGGCAGTCTCGATTCATATAGGTTTAGTCGCAAAGTTGATGCAGTAATTGCCTTCGGGTTGAAGATTTGGAACAATGATTTCGGACATTGGAAAGATTATGTCTGCATTGGGAAATATGATGTCTGGCATTGGGAACAAGGATGTCTGATGTTGGGAGAAATCCCAGAAAGAATTCTTACTTCGTATTTCCATTGTACGCTCGTAGAAGAGTCGAATGAAGACTTTCGTACAAAGTGCGCACTTACCTCATCCAGTTTTCCAAGCTGAAATTTGCGCCATTGAGCAGTGTGCCCAGCAACTGTTTCAGGCGAACATTAATAATTTTGACATTAATTTCTACACTGATAGCCAAGCTGCTATTAAGGCCTTAACCACTGAGAATATCTCCGCTGCTACAGTATCTCAATGCCACCGCAGTGTGCAATCTCTCTCAGTCCTTAACAGGATTAGAATTATCTGGACACCTGGTCACAGCAACATCCTGGGCAACGAGCTCGCGGACTCTCTCGCCAAGGAGGGCAGCAACCCAGACGGCAACCACCGTCTGATGAGGCTACCACCCACCCCAGGTCGCAAGTCACCCGCCATATCAACAGGTGGCTCCATCAGCAGCACCAGCTCCACTGGAACAGCTGCACCGAGTACAGGCAGAGCCGCTCTGCCATGCCTAACCTGAACAGGAAAGTCTCTGATTATCTGATTTCGCTTAACAGAACCGACCTCAGGGAGATGTGCATGGTCCTAACCGGCCACGGATTCTTCCAGAGACATATATCGTTGCAAACCGGTTGCCCTCCCACCTGTCCCTTCTGTGGCATAGGAGAGGAGACCGCGGAGCATCACGTCACCTTCTGCCCTTACTTCAACAAGGCGCGGCACAAATACCTCGGCCACCCCCAGCGGATGGACGAGCTGACCACCGCGGACAATATCCGAGACCTCCGCGCCTTCGTCCGGGACTCCGGCCGGATGAGGGTCGCCGATGCCTCCACTGCGGACCTGCCGACTACTGGCGGGGACTGGGCGCACCCCCAAGGCTAATCCTTGTGCTCTTTTACCTTGGGGTTGCGATAGGGGCCTCGCGGCCTATTCGCGGCGCCTGCGCCCCCCGTCAGTAGTAAGTAAGTAAGTACCTCATCCCAGTCTGTCAAGGACACCTGACAAATACAACTATTTTAGTGCATTGCGTGGAAAGTGCAGACAAATTATTCAAACACTCTCCGAGTTCACTCCTGTGCTTACATTAACGAGAAAGCCATAAAATGAAACGAAGCATTGAGTAATTATGATGGAGCAGTCTCTATTGCACAGACGAATGTGAACAGAAGGCTCTACCTTGAGCTGCAATTAGCGAGAAAACTTACTTGCCACTCGACTGGGCTGGCCTTCTTTGACGATCGTCTGTTGCCCAGTTGATCAGCCTTTTTTGTCTTCATCTCTCCTGTGACTTCTGCGGCTCAAGTTAGCACTGTCTGTCTGCCTGTCTGTCTGTCTGTCTGTCTGTCTGTCTGTCTGTCTGTCTGTCTGTCTGTCTGTCTGTCTGCCTGTCTGTCTGCATGTCTGTCTGTCTGTCTGTCTGTCTGTCTGTCTGTCTGTCTGTCTGTCTGTCTGTCTGTCTGTCTGTCTGTGTGTCTGTCTGTCTGTCTATCTGTCTGTCTGTCTGTTTTATGGTCTTTCTGTCTGTCTAAGTGTCTTAGTGTCTTAGCATCTGATTGTCTGTCTGTCTGTTCATTGATCACCGACATGAGATAAAAATGTCTACAGAAAGCCTATCCATAAAGTCCGCATACTCCCGAGTTGCTCAGAATTCACTGATCGTCCCTATGCTACAGAGAATTCCTAGCACTGATCAATCACCACAGACACCCCCAAGACAATCACATTGATGCAATAAATCTTCTCTCTCGTGTAGCCCTGGGTGGTGATTGATGCAGCCCTTTCTGCTTTAAATCCCCATCCTAGCAGCGGTTAGAGAAATTTTGGTCGAAAAAATCCTCTGCAATCACAGAGAGTTACTGACTCGCTGGCCCTAAAAAAGCTGGAACTTACTATGCAAAATTTTACTAAGTTCTGGCTAGATTTCAGCTGTTCCTGTCTCTTCTTTAGTGCATTTGTTCAAGCCGCCTTTTTTCTTGATCGAATTAGTCTATGGCGAAACCTCCCATGTAGCAAATCCGCATCTCAAGGCTTACAGGAGTTATTAAGGTTTACGAGGGGACCTGCTAAGATGACAAGGATCATGAGGGATTTTTGAGACTTCAAGGCTCATGGGAGTTGCTCAGGGGCTTTTGAACCAAAGCTCACAGAGGAGCTGCTATTTTAGGCTTTCAGGCCGGATGCATTTTGCTTTAACCATTTCCTTAAAATTGAAAACAGTGGCTGCACAACGCAAGGTCAGAACCCTATAGATGTAGTCTATTTAAATATCTTTATTCTTTTCTTTGCTGCTGCCTCCCCAAGGGGGGCGCAACTTGCTAGTCCACTATACTAAAACTGAGTTGTCTGTTGGTAGGTACGTATTATAGTTATGTGATTGGTTTCAGAACAAAAGGCTCAATTGTTTTTCATAATCTGAAAGCTTCCTATCTCGACAGTACATTTCGCTAAATCCTTTTTTTTGCTTTCGTAGAATGAAAAAGCAATAAAAATATGCGAATCAAGAGGAACTTATAACTTAGTTAGAGGATAACTGATATCTGCAATTAGGCAGTCACTGATACAGATAGTCGGTCCTACTAAACAGAAAGCATTTTTTCGAGGGTAAAGAGCACAAGAGAGCAAATGTCAATTTAAGTAGCAGAAATAAGCATAGAAAGAGAGGTTCAAATGCAAATGCAACCGAAAAGCATAAGCAAGCTTTACCTATCAAAATTATTATATTTGCTATTTTCACTTTGGCAAACAAAAACCATCATTTCCCCCTCTCTCTCTCTCTCCCTATCTCCTTCTCCGCCTTTCTCCTCTCTCCCTCTCACTTTCCTCTCTCCCTCTCTCTCCCCTCCCCCTTTCTCTCCTCTCTCCCTCTCTCCTCTCTCCCTCTCTCTCCTCTCTTCCTCTCTCTCCTCTCTCCCTCTCTCCTCTCTCCCTCTCTCTCCTCTCTTCCTCTCACTTTCCTCTCTCCCTCTCTCTCCCCTCCCCCTTTCTCTCCTCTCTCCCTCTCTCCTCTCTCCCTCTCTCCCTCTCCTCTCTCTCCTCTCTCCTCTCTCCCTCTCTCCCTCTCACTTTACTCTCTCCCTCTCTCTCCCCTCCCCCTTTCTTCTCTCTCCTCTCTCCCTCTCTCCCTCTCTCCCTCTCACTTTCCTCTCTCCCTCTCTCTCCTCTCTCCCTCTCACTTTCCTCTCTCCCTCTCTCTCCTCTCTCCCTCTCACTTTCCTCTCTCCCTCTCTCTCCTCTCTCCCTCTCTCTCCTCTCTTCCTCTCACTTTCCTCTTTCCCTCTCTCTCCCCTCCCCCTTTCTTCTCTCTCCTCTCTCCCTCTCTCCCCTCTCTCCCTCTCACTTTCCTCTCTCCCTCTCTCTCCTCTCTCCCTCTCACTTTCCTCTCTCCCTCTCTCTCCTCTCTCCCTCTCACTTTCCTCTCTCCCTCTCTCCTCTCTCCCTCTCTCTCCTCTCTTCCTCTCACTTTCCTCTTTCCCTCTCTCTCCCCTCCCCCTTTCTTCTCTCTCCTCTCTCCCTCTCTCCCCTCTCTCCCTCTCACTTTCCTCTCTCCCTCTCACTTTCCTCTCTCCCTCTCTCTCCTCTCTCCCTCTCTCCCCTCTCTCCCTCTCACTTTCCTCTTTCCCTCTCTCTCCCCTCCCCCTTTCTCTCCTCTCTCCCTCTCTCTCTCTCTCCCTCTCTCCTCTCTTCCTCTCTCCTCCTCTCTCTCTCCTCTCTCCCTCTCTCCTCTCTTCCTCTCACTTTCCTCTCTCCCTCTCTCTCCCCTCCCCCTTTCTCTCCTCTCTCCCTCTCTCCTCTCTCCCTCTCTCTCCTCTCTTCCTCTCTCTCCTCTCTCCCTCTCTTCTCTCTCCCTCTCACTTTCCTCTCTCCCTCTCTCTCCTTCTCCGCCTTTCTCCTCTCTCCCTCTCACTTTCCTCTCTCCCTCTCTCTCCCCTCCCCCTTTCTCTCCTCTCTCCCTCTCTCCCTCTCTCTCCTCTCTTCCTCTCTCTCCTCTCTCCCTCTCTCCTCTCTCCCTCTCTCTCCTCTCTTCCTCTCACTTTCCTCTCTCCCTCTCTCTCCCCTCCCCCTTTCTCTCCTCTCTCCCTCTCTCCTCTCTCCCTCTCTCTCCTCTCTTCCTCTCTCTCCTCTCTCCCTCTCTCCCCTCTCTCCCTCTCACTTTCCTCTCTCCCTCTCTCTCCCCTCCCCCTTTCTTCTCTCTCCTCTCTCCCTCTCTCCCCTCTCTCCCTCTCACTTTCCTCTCTCCCTCTCTCTCCTCTCTCCCTCTCACTTTCCTCTCTCCCTCTCTCTCCTCTCTCCCTCTCACTTTCCTCTCTCCCTCTCTCTCCTCTCTCCCTCTCTCTCCTCTCTTCCTCTCACTTTCCTCTTTCCCTCTCTCTCCCCTCCCCCTTTCTTCTCTCTCCTCTCTCCCTCTCTCCTCTCTCCCTCTCTCTCCTCTCTTCCTCTCTCTCCTCTCTCCCTCTCTCCTCTCTCCCTCTCTCTCCTCTCTTCCTCTCACTTTCCTCTCTCCCTCTCTCTCCCCTCCCCCTTTCTCTCCTCTCTCCCTCTCTCCTCTCTCCCTCTCTCTCCTCTCTTCCTCTCTCTCCTCTCTCCCTCTCTCCTCTCTCCCTCTCTCTCCTCTCTTCCTCTCACTTTCCTCTCTCCCTCTCTCTCCCCTCCCCCTTTCTCTCCTCTCTCCCTCTCTCCTCTCTCCCTCTCTCTCCTCTCTTCCTCTCTCTCCTCTCTCCCTCTCTCCCCTCTCTCCCTCTCACTTTCCTCTCTCCCTCTCTCTCCCCTCCCCTTTCTTCTCTCTCCTCTCTCCCTCTCTCCCTCTCTCCCTCTCACTTTCCTCTCTCCCTCTCTCTCCTCTCTCCCTCTCACTTTCCTCTCTCCCTCTCTCACCTCTCTCCCTCTCACTTTCCTCTCTCCCTCTCTCTCCTCTCTCCCTCTCACTTTCCTCTCTCCCTCTCTCTCCTCTCTCCCTCTCTCTCCTCTCTTCCTCTCACTTTCCTCTTTCCCTCTCTCTCCCCTCCCCCTTTCTTCTCTCTCCTCTCTCCCTCTCTCCCCTCTCTCCCTCTCACTTTCCTCTCTCCCTCTCACTTTCCTCTCTCCCTCTCTCCCTCTCTCCCTCTCTCTCCTCTCTTCCTCTCACTTTCCTCTTTCCCTCTCTCTCCCCTCCCCCTTTCTTCTCTCTCCTCTCTCCCTCTCTCCCCTCTCTCCCTCTCACTTTCCTCTCTCCCTCTCTCTCCTCTCTCCCTCTCTCTCCTCTCTCCCTCTCTCTCCCCTCTCCCTTGCGCTGTCTCTGCATGTCCAAATAAAACGCACACAGTGACCGGCATCAGAAACAAGTCTGATCTGCATGCAGAACAGTAAATATGTTGCGGCCGCAGCCAAGTATAACTGAAAAAGTACACGAAAGTTAGGAGACGAAAATGAAAGAGAGAGTTTTGTGCGTTTGCGTGTTTGCGCAAAGAAGTTTTTGACTTGGCTAAGCTTGTGTGAAAAAAAGGAAACTCGTCATTAAAAAAACGGAAAGCGTAGAAACTGAAACCCGTGGAAAACCAGAAGAGCTATTAGGAGCAGATTCTGCGATTGCGAGCGAATAAATGTAAGTTTTTTGCTGCTTTTTCCGAGACGCTGCAGTATTTTTCTGTGGTTACTGTCAGGCGACATAAATGTTGTCAGGGGCTTTAACGTCGTTGTCAGGGAACGCTACATTAGAAGCGACACACTAATGTTGTCAGGAGGCCCTAATGCTAATGCTGTTGTCAGGGACGCTACAGCTGCAGTCAGGAGACCCTAATGCTGTTATCAGGAGACCCTAATGCTGTTGTCAGGGACGCTACAGCTGCTGTCAGGAGACCCTAATGCTGTTGTCAGGAGACCATAATGTTGTTATCAGGAGACCCTAATGCTGTTGTCAGGGACGCTACAGCTGCTGTCAGGAGACCCTAATGCTGTTGTCAGGAGACCCTAATGTTGTTATCAGGAGACCCTAATGCTGTTGTCAGGGACGCTACAGTTGCTATCAGGAGACCATAATGCTGCAGTCAGAGACGCTACAGCTGCAGTCAGGAGACCCTAATGCTGTTGTCAGGGGACCCCAATGCTGTTGTCAGGGACGCTACAGCTGCTGTCAGGAGACCCCAATGCTGTTGTCAGGAGACCCTAATGCTGTTGTCAGGGACGCTACAGCTGTTGTCATGAGCTCAGACAACAGCTGTAGCAAATTAATTGACGCCAAAATTTTGGCGCTCCTGTGAATGAAAACACAGAAATAAGGTTGTTCATTTCTGTCATTTTTAACGTCATTTTTAACGGCATTAAAGCAATATTTATTTTGACAAAATCCTATTTAAAAAGCCGCATACGCCAAGACCATTAACACACGAGAAGACCACAAATGGATCGTGTTATTTTTAGACCTAGCTAATAAGAGTAAGTCAATGCATATGTCCGAGAATGCTTTGCGAGTCGGTAAACGGCTGTTAGCTTTCCTATGTGCAGTTCATTTGGCTTGAAGCACAATTTGGCTTGACAGCTGGGGGACACGTTCCAGAGGGAAGAGGTTAGGGAAGGGGTTTAGGAGCGGCAGTGCATAATATGCACTCAGCTGGGAACACGGAGATGAGGACAAGTCAAATGTGACTGAAAATCCACCCACCCCCATTTATCCCTGCTCGCTCTTCTGCCTGGGGTCTCTCTCTTACCCTCTCGGGGTTGGCTATACACTGTTATGTTAAGCTAGTTAGAGGCAAAACAGCTTGCCTGCCCTGCAAGCCTGCCCCGCCTGCCTGAAGTTAACTAAAGCTGGTTTTTCGATTACTCAATCAATATACGAGTTGAAAAGGGCACGAGTATCAGTATAGAGGTGACTAGGGTTAGGAGTGCCAGTTTAAGTTGGAGTGCTAGAAGAGAGAGTGAGGGGGAGAGTAGAGAGTGAGGGTAAGAGTAGAGAGTGAGGGAGAGAGAGTAGAGAGTGAGGGAGAGAGTAGAGAGTGAAGGAGAGAGTAGAGAGTGAGGGAGAGAGTAGAGAGTGAAGGAGAGAGTAGAGAGTGAGGGAGAGAGTAGGTAGTGAGGGTAAGAGTAGAGAGTGGGGGAGAGAGAGTAGAGAGTGAGGGAGAGAGTAGAGAGTGAAGGAGAGAGTAGAGAGTGAGGGAGAGAGAGTAGAGGATCAGGAAGAGAGAGAAGAGAGTGAGGGAGAGAGTAGAGAGTGAAGGAGAGAGAGTAGAGGATCAGGAAGAGAGAGAAGAGAGTGAGGGAGAGAGTAGAGAGTGAGGGAGAGAGAGTAGAGGATCAGGAAGAGAGAGAAGAGAGTGAGGGAGAGAGTAGAGAGTGAGGGAGAGAGTAGAGAGTGAAGGAGAGAGTAGAGAGTGAGGGAGAGAGAGTAGAGGATCAGGAAGAGAGAGAAGAGAGTGAGGGAGAGAGTAGAGAGTGAGGGAGAGAGAGTAGAGGATCAGGAAGAGAGAGAAGAGAGTGAGGGAGAGAGTAGAGAGTGAGGGAGAGAGTAGAGAGTGAAGGAGAGACTAGAGAGTGAGGGAGAGAGAGTAGAGGATCAGGAAGAGAGAGAAGAGAGTGAGGGAGAGAGTAGAGAGTGAGGGAGAGAGTAGAGAGTGAAGGAGAGAGTAGAGAGTGAGGGAGAGAGAGTAGAGGATCAGGAAGAGAGAGAAGAGAGTGAGGGAGAGAGTAGAGAGTGAAGGAGAGAGAGTAGAGGATCAGGAAGAGAGAGAAGAGAGTGAGGGAGAGAGAAGAGAGTGAGGGAGAGAGTAGAGAGTGAAGGAGAGAGAGTAGAGGGTCAGGAAGAGAGAGAAGAGAGTAGAGGGAGAGAGTAGAGAGTGAGGGAGAAAGCAGGAGAGAACAGAAACCAATCGACACTAGGCAGGCAGTAGTTTTTTGTGTTTCTTTCGCCTTGTCGACAGCAACGACCTCAGCCTCCGCCATCTCTATCTTCGATTGGCTAACCCGCCAGCGATTTCCTCTTTTCTTCCTGTATCCACAAAAAGCCAGGCCTGCCCGACCCATGGACTAGACCCCCCCCCCAGTCCCAGGGACGAAGAGAACGCACTGCACCCTATTTTTCTTCAAGGTTCGCTTCCTCCCCTCCCCTTTGCATTTTAACCTCTCTCTCTCTCTCTCCCTGCCCTCATTTCCAAAGCGATTTAGCCGGTGTGGGGGAGGGCAAGGGGTGGGGGACAGAGAGGAGAGGAGGGAGGGAGGGAGAGAGGAGGGGGTGGAGGAGGTGAACGAACTGCAGTGGGGACAAAATAAGCCAGAAAAGTCCCACTACACTCTACAGTCTTAGTTGACCTGCGAACTGCTCCTCAAGCTCCAATAATAATAACAATAATAATAATATCAATTTTTCTCACCTCTGCGCTTAATCTTTTAAGCCGCCAATTCCCCTGTCCGCAAAGCCAGTTCTGGGTTTGCCCTTGGCGCTTGTCACACTTCCAGTTCTCTGCATATCTATATATTTACTTATTACTAATTAATTCCGCAATAAATTCAATTTTGATTCCGGTAAGTTACTATTTTATTGCTAATGCTATATTTTGCTATTTAAATTAATTCATTATTTCGTGTAACTGGTGGCACTCCTCAACCAGTCCATCTGGTCATTGGGGTCACTCCTCACCCCAGTCCATCTGGTCATTGGGATCACTCCTCACCCCAGTCCATCTGGTCATTAGGATCACTCCTCAACCAGTCCATCTGGTCATTGGGGTCACTCCTCACCCCAGTCAATCTAGTCATTGGGGTCACTCCTCACCCCAGTCAATCTGGTCATTGGGGTCACTCCTCACCCCAGTCCATCAGGTCATTGGGGTCACTCCTCACCCCAGTCAATCTGGTCATTGGGGTCACTCCTCACCCCAGTCAATCTGGTCATTGAGGTCACTCCTCACCTTAGTCAATCTGGTCATTGGGGTCACTCCTCACCCCAGTCCATCAGGTCATTGGGGTCACTCCTCACCCCAGTCAATCTGGTCATTGGGGTCACTCCTCACCCCAGTCCATCTGGTCATTGGGATCACTCCTCACCCCAGTCCATCTGGTCATTGGGGTCACTCCTCACCCCAGTCCATCTGGTCATTGGGATTACTCCTCACCCCAGTCAATCTGGTCATTGGGGTCACTCCTCACCCCAGTCAATCTGGTCATTGGGGTCACTCCTCACCCCAGTCCATCTGGTCATTGGGGTCACTCCTCACCCCAGTCCATCTGGTCATTGGGGTCACTCCTCACCCCAGTCCATCTGGTCATTGGGGTCACTCCTTACCCCAGTCCATCTGGTCATTAGGATCACTCTTCACCTCAGTCTATGTAGTTTTTTACGCTCGTATTAGAGACAGGGGCTGTGCACCCTGGTGCTCTTTAAGCAAAATTGTCACACAACCGGCCAGAGGCATTGCTAACCATTCCGCCGACTCCCCAGAGCAGGCACACAAGCGCGCGGATACGTACGCAGTCATACGCACAGGCACACACTCACACAGGAGTGTACAGCGGCCCTAACTTTATTTATCGTTAGGCATGTACACTTCACTGTACCTTGGGGGTTGTTGGCCCTCAAATGGCGTTAATTGCACGAGCAGAGCCAAGCCGAGATTCCAATTTAGCCGCAAATTGACTGCACTTGGAATCGAGCCTGGGCCGCACATCAGAGAGTCAATGACTACTCAAGCAACATATGTATATATAGGGCGCTACACTCGAAATGTTGCGAGATTTCGAGTGTTGCGTCCTTCTACTTAAGTTGTCCTTGCAGTTCATAGCTCAACTCATACTCAGACCAAAGATTAACTCAGGTCAACTGAGGTCACTCCTTACTATACTCCAGTAACAGTTATGATTCGCTAATGGTCTGTTAATAGTTTTCACCCTATTAGTTGTTGCATGCTTGATGGCCTCCGAGGGGGGGGGGTCAGAGTCTGCGCCATAAATAATCGATACTGATGAGGCGGAAAAGATTCGAGGGAGCTGGGAGAGGGGAGCAAACGGATAAAGGATATTCATTCGGCTACGGGGGGTGGGTAGGGAGAGGATCTGGCCGGGGCCCAGCTGCGGCGTGGGCGCTTGGCCGGGGGATCTGCGGATCACGGGATCGGGATGGGAGAATGCAGAGATGGGGAAGCCTAAAGGCATTGATTACAGAGACTCCTTTGCTGTGCTCAACATCTGGTCTGGATTTTTTCTGAGTGTTGGTTGGAAATAAATTTTCCTCTGCCCCAGAGCTTAGGCTGTATAAAAGGCTGTGGAAAGAATTCTTCAGTGGGATTCAGTGGTATTTTAAAGTTGATTGCAACTTTCTTTGAGATTCAATGTTCAACGAAAAATTGAGATGAGGGGAATGGAAGAGAGAGAGAGAGAGAGAGAGGGGGAGAAAGACAGAATTAGGGGGATCCAATTTGAGACAGTCAGTGACATGGTGTAGAAACGAACTAAGAAAGATGGGGCTGAGAGACCGTGGTGATCGCTGCTAAAGTTCTTCAATCCGAATTGCCCAACAAGATCGATAATACTTTTAGAGCAGCCAGTGCAAGCACTGCTAGATAGCGGATCGATGCATTCTGCACTTGTTTAATTAAGTTTAATTAGCAGTCCATTTATACGCTCGTGTATAAATTCACTGGGATCACAGGTTTATGAGTGAGAGCTTATTAGGAAATAAAAATATTGTTTTTTTGTTGCCCATCGCGAATCCGTTTCTTTTTATATAAATTTGATACACCGCAGTGATCTGCATTTTTAGGTGTATCTATCTATCTATCTATCTATCTATCTATCTATCTATCTATCTATCTATCTATCTATCTATCTATCTATCTATCTATCTATCTATCTATCTATCTATCTATCTATCTATCTATCTATCTATCTATCTATCTATCTACCTATCTACCTATCTATCTATCTATCTATCTATCTATCTATCTAGAATTTTCAAAATATATTGCATCCCACACTTTGCTATAAAAGCGAGAAGCAAGTCAGTTCTATTTTACGAGGTAATCCCAGATTTTTCTTTACTGCGTTGGCCATAAATCAGTGGAGATCGCCGAGAATATCTCAGGATTTCGTAGAGCTACTTGTCATACATTATTCTCTCGTATTGATAAATTATGCTACAAGCAAATTAACAGTGATCAGTTTCTGTCACGGGCGGTTCAGCAAATATCAATATTGTCGATGCCAAATAATTGTGTGTAGTCACTACTCTCATCTAGAGACATATGGTGTGTAGTCACTACTCTCATCTAGAGACATCTGGTGTGTAGCCACCAATCTCATCTAGAGTCATCTGGTGTGTAGCCACTACTCTCATCTAGAGACATCTGGTGTGTAGCCACCAATCTCATCTAGAGACATCTGGTGTGTAGCCACTACTCTCATCTAGAGACATCTGGTGTGTAGCCACCAATCTCATCTAGAGACATCTGGTGTGTAGCCACCAATCTCATCTAGAGTCATCTGGTGTGTAGCCACCAATCTCATCTAGAGACATCTGGTGTGTAGCCACTACTCTCATCTAGAGACATCTGGTGTGTAGCCACTACTCTCATCTAGAGACATCTGGTGTGTAGCCACCAATCTCATCTAGAGACATCTGGTGTGTAGCCACTACTCTCATCTAGAGACATCTGGTGTGTAGCCACTACTCTCATCTAGAGACATCCGTGATTAAAATCCCAGTCACATATAGGCATCAAGAATTCCTGCAACACTCCATTTTCTAAATCCCCAACAACATTCCAGATCAAGCACAAGGCCGCAAATGTGACGTCGATTCCTAGTAGACAGAAAACTCAAAGCTTCTCTGTTCTGCTCAAAAATTTCTCCCCAATCATGGAGAGCCGACGGTCGCCCAAGACTTCAATGCAACAGCAGGAGCCTCCTGCCGCTCTGCTAACCAAACTAGACGAATGCTCTGTCGAGTCCTGGCTCGAAGGTCATCCGGAATTTTTCGAAGACTATTTCTATAGAAAAGCATCAAGAAAACTCGTTGATAATTGGCTATACAGAAGACTCAACTCGACGTCAAACTCAACTGAAGGTCCGTCTACAGCCAAAGAAGCGGACACAACAGCAACCGCCGACTCCGCCCCCATCCCGATTGCTGGCCACGCAATTCGGCGAAGTTCCAGCTGCACCAGCACCGCGATTCGCAAGATTTCCAGCGAGCTCACCTACTTGGACAGGAACCAGCCGTCCTCGCCCATTCTCAGCAAGTTCCACGACGGCTCGGCTTCGTTCATCCTTGAGCAGCACCGGCAACAGCAGCAGCAACAGCAACAGTTGACCCCGACAGCGTCGAAAATTTCTCGCAGCGTCTCCGGCGATCCCGGAGCAACGTTCGCCATCGCCAGCATGGCTCCGGTGCCGTCCGCCTCGCACCACAACCTGGACAGCAACCAGCGTGAACCCGCAGGCGGCGGCATCACCGAGGACGAAATTATCGGCGAACTAGTTCGGGACATCTTCTACGAGCTTGACGTCAGCGTGCTGTGCCATAAGATTCTAAGAAACGTCTGCTTCTTGATCAATGCCGACAGGTGTTCGCTGTTTTTGGTGGAATCGGCAGCTTCGACAGCAACAGCAGCGACCGGCGACGATGCTGGCGATCCGGCTGGCGGCAGGGATGGCGAGCAGCTCGAGCTGGTGAGCAGCTTGTTCGACGTCACCGTGGAGAGCTCGCTGGAGGCGGCGCTGGCCAATCAGAGCACGATTCGAATACCGCTTGGCCAGGGCATCGTGGGCAACGTGGCTCTGACCGGCTTGCCAACACGGATTGAGGACGCCTATAAGGTGAGTTGCCATGCACTATGGGTTGCTATGCGGATCTGGGGTTGCTATGCGGATCTGGGGTTGCTATGCGGATCTGGGGTTGCCATGCGGATCTGGGGTTGCTATGCGGATCTGGGGTTGCTATGCGGATCTGGGGTTGCTATGCGGATCTGGGGTTGCCATGCGGATCTGGGGTTGCTCTGCGAATCTTGGGTTGCTATGCGGATCTGGGGTTGCTATGCATACATGTATCTGGGGTTGCTATGCGGATCTGAGTTGTAGTGCGGATCTGAGTTGTAGTGCGGATCTGAGTTGTAGTGCGGATCTGGGGTTATTATTATTATTAGAGGCAGGGGGGTTGTGTGCACCCTGGCGCACTTTAAGCGACATAGGCACACAACCGGCGAGAGGCATTTCTGCCCATTCCGCCGACTCCCCTGAGCAGGCATACAAGCGCGCGGATACGTACGCAGGTGCTCACACAGGAGTGTACAGCGGCCCTAACTTTATATTATCGTTAGGCATGTACACTTCACTGCGCCTTGGGGGGGGGTTGGCTCTCAAGGCCGCTAATTGCACGAGCAGAGCCAAGCCGAGATTCCAATTCAGCCCCAAATTAATGTGACTGCACTTGGAATCGAGCCTGGGTCGCTGGCACACCAGAGCAGCTGCACTACCGCTGGGCTACGGCCCCCCGGATCTGGGTTTGCTATGCATACATGTATCTGGGGTTGCTTTGCGGATTTGGGTTGCTATGTGGGTCTGGGTTGCTATGCGGATCTGCTATAAGGACTACTCGGTGGTTTCTATGCAAAATGGGTTACAAGATCGTTCCTATCCTTTTAAAATTGTTAATCTTTGTCGGCACCGATGGCTATGCTAGGTACGGATTCTGTCTTATGTAGAGATTTCAAAGGCAGCTTCATCTGATATTAATCACGCAGCCCCACTGCTCCAAACCACAATAGATTTGCAATTATTTCGTTATTGGACACACTTTGATGCGCTTCAACTCATCTCTCCAGAAATTAATTTTCTGGGAATAAGCCATTCTCAAAGAAATTCAGTTAGCCCGGCTTATCCACCGTCAAAGAAAGATTTCAATTAATGAAAATGAAATTCCGGATTCAATTTCTTAAGCAATTTCAAAGGCTGCAACCTTTTTGAAGCCAACAAAGCTTCGGTCTGATAATGAATGGCTCTCTCAGTTAAGCTTTAAAGTACATCGTCTGATGCTCAGAATTATGACAGGCAATATGGTATATTAATGTAATCTATAATCACATGAAGCGAGGCTATCCATATCCATTATTATATTATATAGTGTAATTCAATTACTGTGTGCAATATATATTGGCTGTGGTAGTACAGTCTTTATCAGGCGATAGTTACTATGCGAGCTAACAACAGTCATGCTGGCGTGACAATCAATTAAAATATTCTGCAGAAACTGCTGCGCTCATGAAAGATCTGGCATGCTGTGCTGCTGTGCCTGCTGCCCTCACTGCAGCAGCACTGCCGCTCTGCCTCACTCCCCTCTCACTCTCACTCACATCTCTTACTCTCACCCTCAATCCCCTCTCACTCTCACCCTCACTCCTCCCTCACTCTCACCCTCACTCCCCTCTCACTCTCAGTCACATCTCCCACTCTCACCCTCACTCTCACCCTCACTCCCCTCTCACTCTCACCCTCACTCCCCTCTCACTCTCACCCTCACTCCCCTCTCACTCTCACCCTCACTCCCCTCTCACTCTCACCCTCACTCCCCTCTCACTCTCACCCTCACTCCCCTCTCACTCTCAGTCACATGTCTCACTCTCATCTCACCCTCACTCCCCTCTCACTCTCACTCCTCACTCCCCTCACTCTCAGTCACATTTCTCACTCTCACTCTCACTCCTCTCTCACTCTCACTCCTCACTCCCCTCACTCTCAGTCACATTTCTCACTCTCACTCTCACTCCTCTCTCACTCTCACCCTCACTCCCCTCTCACTCTCAGTCACATGTCTCACTCTCACCCTCACTCCTCCCTCACTCTCACCCTCACTCCCCTCTCACTCTCAGTCACATGTCTCACTCTCACCCTCACTCCCCTCTCACTCTCACCCCTCACTCCCCTCACTCTCAGTCACATGTCTCACTCTCACCCTCACTCCTCTCTCACTCTCACCCTCACTCCCCTCTCACTCTCAGTCACATGTCTCACTCTCACCTTCACTCCCCTCTCACTTTCACTCTCACCCTCACCCTCTCCCTCTTACTCTCTCTGTCTCCCTCTCACTCTTCTTACCCCCCCCCCCTCACTCTCACTTTCACTTCTCTCTCAGCCTCTCAGCCTCTAAAATTTCAATCTCTCAGCCTCAGTGCCTCATTCTAAATGCCGCCATAGTTTTTTTGCTTGTTTTTATTCTAAACCCTCCATCAGTGATCAGCTCCAAAATCTACCCTAATTAGTCGATAATCAAGCCTCGAAGATTGTCTTCATAATCCGTCTAGCATCGAATCACCTTAACCAAATGAAAAACTCCTCAATTTATTTAAACAAGAATTCAAAAATAGAATTTGAAGTAAAAACCAATGCCTGTGTTAGACAATGATGCTGAAAAACCAGAAGATTCAGTTGCTATGGAGAGAGAAAACATCATTAGCGGGGTAGATGCTCTGCATAGCCTGTACAAACTACCCTATTTCTCTGTCCCCTCTCCATCTCTCTTGCTCTCCTCTCTCTCCCTCTCTCTCTCTCTATCTGAGCTAAGCTGAACTTTTAGTTTGAGCAATGAAAACCCAACACACTGACACACAGAGGCACTGACACACCGACAGACTATCACAGCACATTTATTTATTGCCTTCTACACTATATGAACTCAGTAATCCTTACAAACTACATGCTGTAATGATTGAGTGTCGTGAGATCGGCTGTTAATTTCCCAGCATCCCTTGTTCAACATATTTTCTCTCTCTCTCTCTCCCTCTCTCTCTCCCTCTCTCTCTCCCTCTCAACTCATGTTTTCAATTTTTGTCTTAACTTTGTCTCTCTCCGCTTCGGTAGAGGAGTGAGTACTTTGATTCGGCAGTAATTCGATCTGGTGCCTGAGTTCTATATACAGTTTCTGAAGAACGAGTAGTTTGCGTTGGCATTGCATGGTGTTACACTGCCTTGTCTATGTCGCTAGTGCTTTGCTAGCGAAGATTCTCAGTAAGTAACCTCTGCTGGCATAGACAATAAAATTAACGCCTTGAGCCAGAGTGAGGTTGGTTGAACACTTTCTTCTACCATAGACAAAACGTTTCCCGCGAATACAGGGAGTGAATACTCATAATCTCCGCAAATCTAGTCAATATTCTCCTCTCCTTTTATTCGTGAGATACATAAACTAGGAGATGAGCCATAGACAGAATCTCCTCGCGATTCTCTACGGCTCATCTCCTCGTATCAGGCGATTCTTTGTATGTAATCCACGGCATGTGCGACCCGAATATAACGCCTTATCTCCGCCGGAGATAATAGTACATTAATACCCATGCACGGCGCCCTCTGATTTTCCCATTAACGCCCTTAAAGCATGGATATTACTATTATTGTGCCATAGACATTTGTGTCCTTGACAAAGTGGGACAGAATAATCGGGCGTTAAATGTCATTAACTTCCCGCTAATTTGCATCAAAGTAAGTTTGACATAGACAATCGGGCTTTAAATTTCAATAACCAATTGAAACGAGGAAAATGTCTATGGCAAATCTCTTCACCTTCGCCTCGGAGATTCTGCATAGACATTTTTCTCGTTTCAGTAGGTTATTATACATGTATTTTGCTGGTGAGCTATATAGAGAAAGAAGATTATCAAGAAATGACAGGTTAGGGAAAAAGGGCTGAGATGAAGCTGGGAGAGAGAGAGCGGAGATGAAGCTGGGAGAGACAGAGAGCGGAGATGAAGCTGGGAGAGAGAGAGAGCGGAGATGAAGCTGAGAGAGAGAGAGAGAGCGGAGATGAAGCGCTTATGCAGATGTTAGCCGCAGTACAGAGCTGTAATAAGTCATAAACTAAAAGCCATGATGAGGCTCCAGTCCAAAACCGGAACCCATTAAACTGGGCTCCGGGTACAATCTAAAATTAGCTTCCAAATAAGGAAGGCGAAGCTTTTAACCGACATGGGAATGTTTACCAATTCCCAATCCCCCAACACACGCATCTGTTGGCTTACTGCTTGAGTCGCTTCTGCAATTGTATTTTAAATTAAAGCCAAGGCCTCAAGCCATGCAGCTTAATTCGAAACGACGTGTGCCACGCGCATGTTGAGCACAAAATGTCTGTTTAGGAGGCCATAAAGAAGAATTTCTACAAGTTGTAAAAATTTCGTTTTTCATGCCGATGAACCCGAACTTGTTTTGCTATAATAGGGCCACTTTTTGATTTAAGAGTGCCACTTTTTGATTCAAGAGTGCCACTTTTTGATTTAAGAGTGCCACTTTTTGATTCAAGAGTGCCACTTTTTGATTTAAGAGTGCCACTTTTTGATTCAAGAGTGCCACTTTTTGATTCAAGAGTGCCACTTTTTGATTTAAGAGTGCCACTTTTTGATTCAAGAGTGCCACTTTTTGATTCAAGAGTGTCACTTTTCGATTCAAAAGTGCCACTTTTTTATTCAAGAGTGCCACTTTTTGATTCAAGAGTGTCACTTTTTGATTCAAGAGTGCCACTTTCTTACTCGAGAGTGCCACTTTTTGATTCAAGAGTGTCACTTTTTGATTTAAGAGTGCCACTTTCTGACTCAAGAGTGCCACTTTTTGATTCAAGAGTGTCACTTTTTGATTCAAGAGTGCCACTTTCTTACTCGAGAGTGCCCCTTTTTGATTTAAGAGTGCCACTTTCTGACTCAAGAGTGCCACTTTTTGATTCAAGAGTGCCACTTTTTGATTCAAGAGTGCCACTTTTTGATTTAAGAGTGCCACTTTTTGATTCAAGAGAGCCACTTTTTGATTCAAGAGTGCCACTTTTTTATTCAAGAGTGCCACTTTTTGATTCAAGAGTGCCACTTTTTTATTCAAGAGTGCCACTTTTTGATTCAAGAGTGCCACTTTTTGATTCAAGAGTGCCACTTTCTTACTCGAGAGTGCCCCTTTTTGATTTAAGAGTGCCACTTTTTGATTTAAGAGTGCCACTTTCTGATTCAAGAGTGCCACTTTTTGATTCAAGAGTGCCACTTTTTGATCAAGAGTGCCACTTTTTGATTCAAGAGTGTCACTTTTCGATTCAAAAGTGCCACTTTTTTATTCAAGAGTGCCACTTTTTGATTCAAGAGTGTCACTTTTTGATTCAAGAGTGCCACTTTCTTACTCGAGAGTGCCACTTTTTGATTCAAGAGTGTCACTTTTTGATTTAAGAGTGCCACTTTCTGACTCAAGAGTGCCACTTTTTGATTCAAGAGTGTCACTTTTTGATTCAAGAGTGCCACTTTCTTACTCGAGAGTGCCCCTTTTTGATTTAAGAGTGCCACTTTCTGACTCAAGAGTGCCACTTTTTGATTCAAGAGTGCCACTTTTTGATTCAAGAGTGTCACTTTTTGATTCAAGAGTGTCACTTTCTGATTCAAGAGTGCCACTTTCTGATTCAAGAGTGCCACTTTTTGATACAAGAGTGCCACTTTTTGATTCAAGAGTGCCACTTTCTTACTCGAGAGTGCCCCTTTTTGATTCAAGAGTGCCACTTTCTGACTCGAGAGTGCCCCTTTTTGATTTAAGAGTGCCACTTTTTGATTTAAGAGTGCCACTTTTTGATTCAAGAGTGCCACCTTTTGATTCAAGAGTGCCACTTTTTGATCAAGAGTGCCACTTTTTGATTCAAGAGTGTCACTTTTCGATTCAAAAGTGCCACTTTTTTATTCAAGAGTGCCACTTTTTGATTCAAGAGTTCCACTTTTTGATTCAAGAGTGCCACTTTTTGATTCAAGAGTGCCAGTTTTTTATTCAAGAGTGCCAGTTTTTTATTCAAGAGTGCCACTTTTTGATTCAAGAGTGCCACTTTTTGATTCAAGAGTGCCACTTTCTTACTCGAGAGTGCCCCTTTTTGATTTAAGAGTGCCACTTTTTGATTTAAGAGTGCCACTTTCTGATTCAAGAGTGCCACTTTTTGATTCAAGAGTGCCACTTTTTGATCAAGAGTGCCACTTTTTGATTCAAGAGTGTCACTTTTCGATTCAAAAGTGCCACTTTTTTATTCAAGAGTGCCACTTTTTGATTCAAGAGTGCCACTTTTTGACTCAATAGTGCCAGTTTTTGATTCAAGAGTGCCAGTTTTTGATTCAAGAGTGCCACTGTCTGACTCAATAGTGCCACTTTTTGATTCGAGAGTGCCACTTTTTGATTCAAGAGTGCCACTTTTCTGACTCAAGAGTGCCACTTTCTGATTCAAGAGTGCCACTTTTTGATTCAAGAGTGCCACTTTTTGATCAAGAGTGCCACTTTTTGATTCAAGAGTGTCACTTTTCGATTCAAAAGTGCCACTTTTTTATTCAAGAGTGCCACTTTTTGATTCAAGAGTGCCACTTTTTGATTCAAGAGTGCCACTTTTTGATTCTAGAGTGTCACTTTTTTACTCTCAAAGGTGCCACTTTTTGATTCAAGAGTGCCAGTTTTTGATTCAAGAGTGCCAGTTTTTTATTTAAGAGAGCCATTTTTCTGTATTTTGATATGCCGACGGCAGTTCGAAATAAAAGAAGACTAAAAGCAAGCGGAGAGCATGACCGGAAGACAACCTGGGGAATAAACAGTGCAGTCGAACTCGAGTACAAAGTGAACACTGCACTGCTCAAAAACAGCAGGACAAGTACAATTGGAAAACAGCTGCTTGAACGGCTGGGCAAATACTGAGTCACATTGTGGCATCTCCAAGGCTTCAAATCTCAGTTCTGTCCGTCTCTCTCTCTCTTCTTGAGAATTGAGCACAATGTTTGCTTGGAGCAATCTCTGCTGCTTGTCAGCTGAGGCACCCGAGACCTTCTCCCTCTCCGACTCTGTAGCTATCCAAATTCATCAGCTAATAATGCTGGAAATGGCAAAGATGGAGGATTTGTAGGATTTGCACTCAAAAACATTTTGCCATGCATCCTCCTAAGGGCGCTTAATCTCTTGATGCTTGCAGTTGGCTTGCAGCTTGCGAGCTGGATTACTGGCTTGGTGCTGCGGGAAGGAGCCTAGCCTGCGGGGGAGGCCAAAGAGAAGGGCGTGAAGAGAGAGGAGAGGAGAGGATAGAAGGGTGAGACGTTAAAAGGAGTGAGAGGGAGAGAGGGAGGTGAGGAAGAAGAGGGGAGAAAGGGAGACAGAGGTGAGGGGGAATGACAGTGAGATGTAGAGAGAAGGGTGAGAGAGAGGATTGAGAGGGAGAGAGGGGTAAGAGAGAGAGGGGTGAGAGGGAGGGAGGGGTGAGAGGGAGGGAGGGGTGAGAGGGAGGGAGGGGTGAGAGGGAGAGAGAGGTGAGGCGGAGAAAAGAGTGATAGGGAGAGAGGGATGGGAGGGAGAAGAGGGGAGAAAGGGAGAGAGGGGTGAGAGGGAGAGAGGGGTGAGAGGGAGGGAGGGGTGAGAGGGAGGGAGGATTGAGAGGGAGAGACGGTGAGAGGTACACAAGATATGAGAAGAGAGAGGCTGCAGAGGGGATATAAGATCGAGAGCTTCGAGAGCCGAGAATGGAAGATGGAGAGCTCCTGTTGAGTGTCATTCGCCCTCCCCGACCCCCGTTCTTCTCAGGACTGCCGATTCAACCGGGAGGTGGACCGGCTCACCGGTTACCGAACTCGCAGTGTGCTCTGCATGCCGGTGAAGGACCACCGGGGTGAGGTCATAGGGGTCACACAGGCCGTGAATAAGAAGTGCGCCGAGTGCGAGACGTTTACGGAGAAGGATGAAAAGGTCTTTGTCGCTGTCTCTCTTAGATTTTATCAATATATTCAGACGATGCTCTAATATTAAGAACACTGTTACCGATTTTTTTCAGACTTTCGAGCGCTTCTTGACATTCTGCGGCATTGGAATTCGCAACGCTAAGCTGTACAAACAGTC
This sequence comes from Macrostomum lignano, assembly GCA_002269645.1. Lineage (NCBI taxonomy): Eukaryota > Metazoa > Platyhelminthes > Macrostomidae > Macrostomum > Macrostomum lignano. Next base: position 105,935 of record NIVC01002081.1, on the reverse strand, counting down.
ACAGTTGGAGACTAAAAGAAACCAGGTTCGACAGACGTTTTAAGATTGTAGAATCGGCTTTTTGTTTTAATTAATCAGCCAATTAATAAGATTTGTATAGAAGGGAAAGAAAATCTGAAGGGTGAAACCACCAGCCAATGAACGGCGAGATAGAGTAGAAATTCTGAGGGAATAAAGCCACCAGCCAATGAACGATGAGATGGGGTAGAAATTCCGAGGAAATAAAACCGCCAGCCAATGAACGGTGAGATAGGGTAGAAATTCTGAGGAGTAAAGCCACTAGCCAATAAACGGCGAGCTAGGATTGAAATTTGTGGTGCTGCAGCAATCAGCCAATCAAAATCCAGCTAGATGACCAAGTCTGTTAAAGTCGGAATAGAGATTTTTGATGTTGAAAAAATGAGCCAGTTAAATTCCAACACGGGGCTTGAAAATTTTATTGGTGAACCAGATAGTATGTAATAACAGCCTATAGAATTCTGTTCAACAACGCATCCTTTTCAGGTACTATTAGATCTAGTTCGAATAATTTTCGAACAGCAAAACGATTTGGATCCGTTGGTGCGCAAGATAATGCACTATATGCAGGTGATTACCCAGTGCAGATGGTGTCAGATCCTGCTCATTGATGATCCTTCAGCCTCAGAGGTGAGTCTTATAACATTTACTCATAGTTGTTCTGTTTGTTCAAAGTATAAATAATAACTGCATGAAAGCAATCCAAATAGCTTGTATGCACGGCACCTTCGTTTAGTTTTTATTGTTACAGAAATTAACAAACCTTTAATTGTTTGTAGTTTTAGTTTTGCTTTCATGCATGTGCATTTTGACCTTGTGCAGAAAAAAATGAAGTACAGCTAAAAATTAGCATCACCGTAATCGCTTCTTGTGCATTTTCGTTGATTTCATTCGCGTATTGAGCTAAATTCTCTTTAAAGAGATTGGGAAGTGAAGTTTGTTGTCGTACTGGGATCGTTAGCAGGGTAGGATGATTAGTGAAGAGGGGTGTGGTTGGCGCAGTGGGGTGGTTGCGGAATGGGGTGGTTGTGGAATGGAGTGGTATCGGAATGGGGTGTTTGACGGAATGGGATGGTTGGCGGAATGGGGTGGTTGGCGGAGTGAGGTGGTTGGCGAAATGGGGTGGTTGGCGGAGGGAGGTGGTTGGCGGAATGGGGTGGTTGGCGGAGTGAGGTGGTTGGCGGAATGGGGTGGTTGGCGGAGGGAGGTGGTTGGCGGAATGGGGGGTCGGCGATACATGCAGCTTTGACACCTTATTCTCTGAGCCATGAAACAACAAATTTCGCGCCTGTCCTCCTGATTTTAAAGTTATACACCTGTACATGTTGCGAACCATTGGCTAAATAAACGAACCCACTCAGTTGCACAAAAGAGAGTTGCAAAAGACTATACTGCTGGCTATTAATCTTGAATTTTATTGCAGACTTCAATTGACAATCGCTCGTCAGAATTGAAACGATGCGTACGTGATGTTTAACGTGTTTATTATAACAAAAACTCCTGTATCTCGGCTTTGTTCTCTATCACAATAACTATCCACTCTGTCTTAATGCTAAGGTTGCCTTATTTAACAGAGTGCTTTTTAGCCATTGAAAATGCGTAATTTTTTATAACTGCGCTTTATAGCGGTGACTAGTGACGCTGGTTTCTATCGAATATGAGCTAATTGCCGAGTTTATGTTTATGACATAGTAGCTGGCATTACTAGATGTTTGTGCGATATTTCTATTATTCTGAACGCGTTTTTGCGTACTTCGCATAGCATACTACTATTCATATCTTGTGTTTTTCAGCATATTTTCAGTTCGTTTAGTGTGAAGTTTTTTAATCCGACTCTTATTGTTCTGAAATGCACTGCAGAAAAATGTTAACTAAAAATTAGAGAGAAAATTTTACCAACTGAATCTCCATTTCCAGATCCCGGTCCAGAATCAATCCCGATTCCAGATCTCGGTCCAGAATGAACCCCGATTCCAGATCCCGGTCCAGAATGAATCCCGATTCCAGATCCCGGTCCAGAATCAATCCCGATTCCAGATCCCGGTCCAGAATGAACCCCGATTCCAGATCCTGGTCCAGAATTAATCCCGATTCCAGATCCCAGTCCAGAATAAATCCCGATTTCAGATCCCGGTCCAGAATGAACCCCGATTCCAGATCCCGGTCCAGAATGAACCCTGATTCCAGATCCTGAAACAAGCAGTTCTGAATTTCCTCTCTCTAGTTAGTCCCCTCTCTAGTCTCATTGACTCCTTGATCCCTCTTCTGTTGGCCTCGATTTTCTAACCGCAAATGAAAAAATTCTAAAGAGTGTTTCAGACATTCCACCAAAACTTATCATATTTTCAGCCCTGGCAGGATGAGGTAAACCTGTGCTCGCAAACTCATTGTTGCTTAAAAATAACTTTCGTCTTCTTTTAGGAGAGAACCTTCAGATTGCAGAGTGATCCTTGATTATGATCTCAAACATCTTCACTTAGTCTAGTGGCGAATACACCTAGTTCACTACTAATTAGTAGACACTTGTCGCAATTTATTCAGCGCAAACAGGCAAAGTTCTGGTTGAAAGTGATATTTTGCATGTTTATAAAAAAACTTTAAATTCGTTTCCGAATCTCAATTACTCACAGCATAGTTGATTAGTGCCCTGACTTTCTAATCGTCAGATACTGTACACAGCTCTCTGTGCCTTGGGGGGTTGGCCCTCATGGCTGTGAACTGCACGAGACCCCCTCTCCAATTTTCAATGCACACACAAGTCCCAAATGAATGTGTCTTTGTCGGTGTACTAAAAGTACATAAGCAAAGTTTACTATTGAACTTTTCAATTTTAGTCCAGTCACCAATAGCAAATAAGATCAAATACAGGGATTTCTGTTATTAAAATAGTTGTTTCTAACAATTGCTTTCCAGGGTCTGTTCGACCAGGTGTACGAGTTGTGGACTGACCAGGACCCTACTGACGGTTCCAAAGCTCGATTTACCGCCTCAGAAGAGTGCAGGTGAGTAATGTTTGTTTTAATTGAATCTAAAGGCATGTACTTAAAGTCCAATAGACATCTATGGACTATCTAAAGAGACATATAGTAGAGTTTAGTAGATATCTAGTACAGTTTAGTAGATATCCAGTACAGTTTAGTAGATATCTAGTACAGTTTAGTAGATATCTAGTACAGTTTAGTAGATATCTAGTACAGTTTAGTAGATATCTAGTACAGTTTAGTAGATATCTAGTACGGTTTAGTAGATATCTAGTACAGTTTAGTAGACATCTAGTACGGTTTAGTAAATATCTAGTACAGTTTAGTAGATATCTAGTCCAGTTCAGTAAATATCTAGTACAGTTTAGTAGATATCTAGTACGGTTTAGTAAATATCTAGTACAGTTTAGTAGATATCTAGTACAGTTTAGTAGATATCTAGTACGGTTTAGTAAATATCTAGTACAGTTTAGTAGATATCCAGTAAAGTTTAGTAAATATCTAGTACAGTTTAGTAGATATCTAGTACAGTTTAGTAAATATCTATTACAGTTTAGTAGATATCTAGTACAGTTTAGTAAATATCTATTACAGTTTAGTAGACATCTAGTAGACTCTAGTAGATATCTAATACAGTTTAGTAGATATCTAGTACAGTTTAGTAAATATCCAGTACAGTTTAGTCAATAGCTGACACAGTTTAGTAGACATCTAGTAGACTTTAGTAGACATATAGTAGATTTTAGTAGATATCTAGTACAGTTCAGTAAATATCCAGTACAGTTTAGTAGATATCTAGTACAGTTCAGTAAATATCCAGTACAGTTTAGTAGATATCTAGTACGGTTTAGTAAATACTAGCAATCTTCGCCCCCCGATGGGGGACATCTAGATAGAATCTCTGTTCTCTACAAGTATCAATAAGATGGCCAAACAAAGCCTTCACATAGTCAATAGAAAAACTGCTCAGATGAAGTGCAATGCAAAAAAAAACATCCTAAGACAGCAAGCATCCCCCCAGATAGCAAGCACCCCCAGATAGCAAGCACCCCCCAGATAGCAGGCATCCCCAGTTAGCAAGCACCCCCCAGATAGCAGATAGCAGGCACCCCCAGATAGCAGGCACCCCCAGATAGCAGGCACCCCCAGATAGCAAGGATCCCCCAGATAGCAAGCACCCCAGATAGCAAGCAACCCCAGATAGCAGGCACCCCCAGATAGCAGGCACCCCCAGATAGCAAGCAGCCCCAGATAGCAAGCACCCCCAGATAGCAAGCACCCCAGATAGCAAGCACCCCCAGATAGCAAGCAGCCCCAGATAGCAGGCACCCCCAGATAGCAAGCACCCCCAGATAGCAAGCACCCCCAGATAGCAAGCACCCAAGATAGCAAGCAACCAATTGATAGCAAGTATTGATCTTTAAATAGCAAGCATCCACCGGACAATAAGTAGCAAGTGCAACAATTTCCTTAGCTTTATAATGGCTCCTTTGTGATTGGCATGACGCTTCTTTTTACGTTTAAAATTGCGTCTCCTATGCTCGACATGGCGCCTTTTTACTGTTAGACATGGTGGCTCTTCTATTTTTGACATGGTGGCTCTTTAATGTTCGACATGGTGGATCTTTAATGTTTGACATGGTGGCTTTTTAATGTTCGACATAGTGGCTCTTTAATGTTCTACATGGTGGCCCTTTATTGTTCGACATGGTGGCTCTTCTATGTTTGACATGGTGGCTCTTCTATTTTTGACATGGTGGCTCTTTAATGTTCGACATGGTGGCTCTTTAATGTTTGACAATGTGGCTCTTTAATGTTTTACATGGTGGCTCTTTAATGTTCGACACGGTGGCTCTTTAATGTTCGACATGGTGGCACTTTAATGTTCTACATGGTGGCTCTTTAATGTTTGACATAAAGTCACATATATGTTTGACATGGTGGCTCTTTAATGTTTAACCTTGTGGCTCTTTTATGTTTGACACAGTGGCTCTTTAATGTTCGACAAAGTGGCTATTTAATGTTTGACAAGGTGGCTTTTAAATGTTTGACATGGTGGCTCCTTAATGATCGAAATGGTGGCTCTTTAATGTTTGACATAAAGACACAAATAATTGACATGGTGGCTCTTAAATTTTTGACATGGTGGCTCTTTAATGTTTTACATGGTGGCTCTTTAATGTTTGACATGGTGGCTCTTTAATGTTTGACATAAATTCACTTGTATGTTCGAAATGGTGGCCCTTTAACATTTTACATTGTGACTCTTAAGTGTTCGACATGGTGTCTCTTTTAGGTTTTACATGGTGGCTCTTAAATGTTTGACATAAAGTCACTTATATGGTTGACATGGTGGCTCTTTTATATTCTACATTTTGGCTCTTAAATTTTCGACATGGTGGCTCTTTTAGGTTTGACATGGTGGCTCTTTTATGCTTGATATGGTGGCTCTTTAATGTTTAACATGGTGACTTTTAATGTTTGACATGGTGGCTCTTTAATGTTCGACATGGTGGCTCTTTAATATTCGACATGGTGGCTCTTTAATGTTCGACATGGTGGCTCTTTAATGTTTGACATGGTGGCTCTTTAATGTTTTACATGGTGGCTCTTTTATGTTCGACATGGTGGCTCTTTAATATTCTTCATGTTTTAGCTCTTTCATGTTTGACATGGTGGCTCTTTAATATTCGACATGGTGGCTCTTTAATGTTCGAAATGGTGCCTCTTAAATATTAGACATGGTGGCTCGTTTAGGTTTGACATGGTGGCTCTTTTATGTTTGATACGGTGGCTTTTTAATGTCTGACATGTTGGCTCTTTTATGTTCGACATGGTGGCTCTTTAATGTTCGAAATAGTGGCTCTTCTATGGTCGACATGGTGGCTCTTTAATGTTTGAAATGGTGGCTCTTCTATGGTCGACATGGTGGCTCTTTTTTGTTCTACATGGTGGCTCTTTAATGTTCGAAATGGTGCCTCTTAAATATTAGACATGGTGGCTCGTTTAGGTTTGACATGGTGGCTCTTTTATGTTTGATACGGTGGCTTTTTAATGTCTGACATGTTGGCTCTTTTATGTTCGACATGGTGGCTCTTTAATGTTCGAAATAGTGGCTCTTCTATGGTCGACATGGTGGCTCTTTAATGTTTGAAATGGTGGCTCTTTAATGTTCGAAATGGTGCCTCTTAAATATTAGACATGGTGGCTCGTTTAGGTTTGACATGGTGGCTCTTTTATGTTTGACATGGTAACTCTTTAATGTTCGACATGTTTAGCAGTTTTTTGTTTTAAAGGTGTTTTAATAAAAAATATTTTTTGCACTACTAAGATTCGAACCCAGGTCGCTACATTAGCATTCCAGTCTGTTCGCATCTAGGCTATCTTTTTTCAATAGGAGAACATGAATTGTGGCCCTTATAATTCAATTCTTACAGCAAGTCAATTGGAGTAAAAAGTTATGACATATTCAATTTCTCAGTCAGCCAGAATCAGTCTCAATTTAAGTTGGCAATATGGTTACGCAATTTCATTCAAGGCGTGTGTGCATTGCTTTGACACTGTTTTCAACTTGTTGTGATGCAATCTTTAGCACAATCGGAATTCAGTCAGTCAGTTTTTTCTCTAGCATTCTTACAATGCATTTCAAGTCGAAAATTTGGCTTGACCTTTGCAAAAAAGCATGTTTTTCGAATATTTAATCCCTTTAACATTGAGCAATTTCTTAGCCAGGATGCATGTACCGTGCCAGGAAAATTTCTGATCAAATGGTGCAAGTTTGAAGAAAATCGGTTAAGCCATTTTTTCTGAAATCTATCGCATACCGACAGACAACTCATTTTTAGTATATAGGACTAGCCAATTCCAACCCCCGTTGGGGCTTTCCGTCCGAACTCCAACCACAGTTTTCCCCATCCACAAAATCCCCGATGCTAAGAATCTCACATGCAAAGAATCCCCCATCCAAAGAACCCCCATCGGTAGAATCATTGATCCGAAGAATTCCCCATTCAAGGAATCCTCCCATCTGAAGAATTCCCCATCCAATGAATCCTTTACTCAAGAAATCCCCCGTCTACAGAAGCCCCTATCTGAAGAATCCCCATCCAAAGAATCCCTCATCCACAGAATCCCCATCCAAAGAATCCTCCATCCATCCCTATCCAAAGAATCCCCCCATCCATCCCTATCAAAAAAATTTCCCCATCCATTCCTATCTAAAGAATCCCACATCCATCCATATCCAATGAATCCCCCGCCAAAGAATCCCTATCCAAATAATTCACATCATAATCCCAATCCACAGAATCCCATTTAAATAATCCATAGATCCCCCACCAAATAATCCCCCTATTAATAGAATTCATGGCCAAAGATTTCCCTAATCTAAAGAAACCCCGTGAAAATAACCCTTATCTAAAGAATCCTTCATCTAAATAATCCCCCATTTAAAAAAACCCTCCATCGAAACAATGCCCTATCGAAGGAATTCCCCAATGAATCACCAATCCAAAGATATCCATTAGAAGCATCCCTCACCCAAAGAATCATCAATCCATAGAAATCCCCCCAAGACTCGACACCTCAGAAATTTACCCCAAGCATTGACATCTCAGCAATTCCAGCGCAAGCCTTTACATCTTAGCAATTTCTCTCCGTCCAAAGCCTTGACATCTCAGTAATTCCACTCCCCAAGCCTTGACATCTCAGTAATTCCCCTGGTAAGCCTTCATATCTCAGTAATTCCTCCAGTAAGTCTTGACATCTTAGCAATTTCTCTCCGTCCAAAGCCTTGGCATCTCAGCGATTCCCCTCCCCAAGACTTGACACTTCAGCAATTCCTTCTTAAGCCTTCACATCTCAGCAATTCCCCCAAGCCTTGACATCTCAGAAATTCCCCCTAGCCTTGACATCTGGTTAATTCTCCTTCCCAAGACTTGACATATCAGGAACTCCCTCTTGAGCCTTGACATCTTAGCAATTCCTCCCAAGCTTTGACATGTGAGCAAGTCCCTCTTAAGCCTTGGCATCTCAGCAATTCCCCGACACGATTTGACATCTCAGCAGTTTACCCCTAAGCCTTCACATCTCATTAATTCCCCTAGGTAAGATTTTATACATGTATCTCAATAACTCCCCCTGTAAATCTTGACATCTTAGAATTCTCTTCCGAGCAAGCATCCCCTAAGAGCAAGCGTCCTTCTGATAGCAAGCATCTTCTGATAGAAAGTACCCCCAGCAAGATTAGTGAAACATTTCCTCAGTTAGCCAATTCCAACCCCCGTTGGGCTTTTCGTCCAAACTCCAACCACAGTTTTCCCACGCAATAAAATTTCACCCAACTGAATCTCCCATATAAATAATCCCCCATCCAAAGAATCCCCCATCCAAAGAATCCCCCATCCAAAGAATCCCCCATCCAAATAATCCCACATCCAAAGAATCCCCCATCCAAAGAATCCGACATCCAAAGAATCCCCCATCCAAAGAATCCCCCATCCAAAGAATCCCCCATCCAAAGAATCCCCCATCCAAAGAATCCCCCATCCAAAGAATCCCCCATCCAAAGAATCCCCCCATCCATCCCTATCCAAAGAATCCCCCCATCCATCCCTATCCAAAGAATCCCCCATCCATCCCTATCCAAAGAATCCCCCATCCATCCCTATCCAAAGAATCACCCCATCGATCCATATCCAAAGAATCCCCGACCTCCATCCATATCCGAAAAATCCCCCTCCAAAGAATCCCAATCCAAATAATCCCCATCCAGAATCCCGATCAAAATAATGCAAAGATTCACTCATCCAAATAAACCTCCATCAAAAGAATCATTGAATCTGAAGAATCTGAATCTGAGTCCCCTCATCTAAAGAACCCCGTCCAAATAATCCAAAGAATCATACTCCAAATAATCTCCATCCAAAGAATCCAAAGAATCTCCCATCTAAATAATCCCCCATCAATAAAATCCTAGGCCAAAGAATCCCCTCATCTAAAGAATCCCCGTCCAAACAAACCCATCATATCCAAAGGATCCCTTTATCGATAGAATCCTCCATCTAAAGAATCCCCCATTCAAAGAACCCTCCATCGAAAGAATCCCCCATCGATGGAATTTCCCAATGAATCACCTATCTAATGATATCCATCAGAAGCAGCCCTCATGGAAGGAATCCCCAATCCACAGAATTCCCCCCCCCAAGACTTGACATCTCAACAATTCCCCCACGCCTTGAAACCTCAGCAATTTCCTTTTGGCATCTCAGCAAGTCCCTTTAAGGCTTGACATCTCAGTAATTCCCCAGTAAGCCTGCATATCTGAATAATTCCCCAGTATGTCTTGACATCTTAGCAATCTCACCCGATCAAGCATGCCCTAAGAGCAAGCGTCCTTTCGATAGCAAGCATCCCCTGATAGAAAGTAACCCAAGCAAGACAGTGAAACAATTTACTCAGCTAGTACATTAATTAGTTTCTTATCTAGTGCAATAATACTTTTCAAAATTCAAAGTTTAAAAAAACTTTTGAATATACTACATGAACGCTCGTAGCTTCTTCTTTTTTACCTGATTTAGCGGACGTTAAGTTAAAATTTTTAATAAAAAAACTTTTACTCTCTAAAAATTCGAACCCACGTCGCTGCATTAGCAGTTCAGTCTGTTCACCTCTAGGCTAACTCATCGTTTTGATAACATGAATTGTAGCACATATATAATTCAACACTGAAAACTCCAAGCATAGAAATCACTCGAAGCAAGTTATGACATAATCAATTTCTCAGGCAGGCAATATCAGTTTCAATTATTAAAGTCAACTATTAAAGTGAACAATATGGTTACGCAATCTAAATTTAAATACAATGGCGCTGGCTTGAATTGCGGAGTTGCGATAAAGTAGGGGTTTGCGATATGGAAGAGCGTACAATGAGTATATATAAAGTAAAAAGTATAAAAATCTTCTTTTTAATGCTGTGCTCTTAATTTTTCGAATCTCAGAAAACAAATTATATTCCCGAACTCAGCGTTCCAAGCTCTTTCTAGCAATACAAGGTTCTCTTCTGAAAGTGAAAAACTCAAAGCGCAAGCAACGATTGAACATTCCTGCTCTAAAGCATTGAAATTAAAAAGGTGTACATTCAGCGCCAGCTACAGTGAGAGGCTTTCAAGTTGATGCATTGAAATTAACAACCAAGCAATGCTCAGGACTAATTGAATGGCGAAACCCTCCCCCCCCAATTTCAATAACTTAAAGGTGTTGCGCAACCTTTCAACGCTTGTAGCTTTCCATGCGAGTGTAGAGAACCAATTCTATAGTTGGCACTGAGTTATGATGCAATACAATTCTATCGGCAGTCAGAACGCTTCTTAATCGGAAAAAACTGTTTGAACTTAAAAAAACGGGCAAAAATCGAGTTTTTCGAATATTTAATCCCGAAAAAATGAAGCAATTTCTTAGCAAAATTATGTGTACCAGCGCACCATCAATACGCATCGAATGCAGAAAACCCCACGAAATTCGGGCCACGCAAAGTCAAGTTAAACGAAGGTTCCTATAGATATATAGATAGGTAGGTAGGTAGGTACATAGTTTTGATTTTTAGTATATTGGATCTAGTACAGTTTAGTAGATATCTAATACAGTTCAGTAAATATCTAGTACAGTTTAGTAGATATCTAGTACGGTTTAGTAAATATCTAGTACAGTTTAGTAGATATCTAGTACAGTTTAGTAGATATCTAGTACGGTTCAGTAAATATCCAGTACAGTTTAGTAGATATCTAGTCCAGTTCAGTAAATATCTAGTACAGTTTAGTAGATATCTAGTACAGTTTAGTAAATATCTAGTACAGTTTAGTAGATATCTAGTACGGTTTAGTAAATATCTAGTACAGTTTAGTAGATATCTAGTACGGTTTAGTAAATATCTAGTACGGTTTAGTAAATATCCAGTACAGTTTAGTAGATATCTAGTCCAGTTCAGTAAATATCTAGTACAGTTTAGTAGATATCTAGTACAGTTTAGTAGATATCTAGTACGGTTTAGTAGATATCTAGTACGGTTTAGTAAATATCCAGTACAGTTTAGTAGATATCTAGTCCAGTTCAGTAAATATCTAGTACGGTTTAGTAAATATCTAGTACAGTTTAGTAGATATCTAGTACGGTTTAGTAAATATCTAGTACAGTTTAGTAGATATCCAGTACAGTTTAGTAGATATCTAGTACAGTTTAGTAGATATCTAGTACGGTTTAGTAGATATCTAGTACAGTTTAGTAAATATCTAGTACAGTTTAGTAAATATCTAGTACAGTTTAGTAGATATCTAGTACGGTTTAGTAAATATCCAGTACAGTTTAGTAGATATCTAGTACAGTTTAGTAGATATCTAGTACAGTTTAGTAAATATCTAGTACAGTTTAGTAAATATCTAGTACAGTTTAGTAAATATCTAGTACAGTTTAGTAAATATCTAGTACAGTTTAGTAGATATCTAGTACGGTTTAGTAAATATCCAGTACAGTTTAGTAGATATCTAGTCCAGTTCAGTAAATATCTAGTACAGTTTAGTAGATATCTAGTACAGTTTAGTAGATATCTAGTACGGTTTAGTAGATATCTAGTACAGTTTAGTAGACATCTAGTACGGTTTAGTAAATATATAGTACAGTTTAGTAGATATCTAGTACAGTTTAGTAGATATCTAGTACGGTTTAGTAAATATCTAGTACAGTTTAGTAGATATCTAGTACGGTTTAGTAAATATCTAGTACAGTTGAGTAGATATCTAGTCCAGTTCAGTAAATATCTAGTACAGTTTAGTAGATATCTAGTACGGTTTAGTAAATATCTAGTACAGTTTAGTAGATATCTAGTACGGTTTAGTAAATATCTAGTACAGTTTAGTAGACATCTAGTAGACTCTAGTAGATATCTAATACAGTTTAGTAGATATCTAGTACAGTTTAGTAAATATCTAGTACAGTTTAGTAGAAATCTAGTAGACTCTAGTAGATATCTAATACAGTTTAGTAGATATCTAGTACAGTTTAGTAAATATCTAGTACAGTTTAGTAGACATCTAGTAGACTCTAGTAGATATCTAATACAGTTTAGTAGATATCTAGTACAGTTTAGTAAATATCCAGTACAGTTTAGTCAATAGCTGACACAGTTTAGTAGACATCTAGTAGACTTTAGTAGATATATAATTCAGTTTAGTAGACATCTAACACAGTTAATTAAACATGCAGTAGAATTTAGTAGAGTTAATTATTATTTTACGTTGCAATTGCAATTAACTTACAGACTTCTGCTAAACAGCCAAATTGCTCGTTTCGTGTGCAGCTCAGGCGAGGTGAGCAAAGTTTCCGAGAAAAACGTTTAGTGCATAAAGACACTATGCTACTAATAATAGAATGTTACAAATAAAATGCGACAAATTTTATTTTCTGTTTTTCCAGCCGCTGAACATTCCAAATGCCTCTCAGGATGACAGGCTTACGGTAATTTGTTTTTTTATGAATTTCCTTCCGAATAATCCCATTAAGCTAGTGGTAACTCTCAACTCAACTGTGAGTTAGTACCTGATAATATCCCTGACCCACGAACACAAAGTCCCTGAATCAGAAAACCCATGATCCTTGATCCAAAAAACCCATGATCCTTGACCCACAAACCCCATGATCCTTGACCCACAAACCCCAATATCCTTGACCCACAAACCCCATGATCATTGACCCACAAAACCCCATGATCCATGACCCACAAAACCCCAATATCCTTGACCCACAAACCCCATGATCCTTGACCCAAAAACCCCATGATCCTTGACCCACAAAACCCCATGATCCATGACCCACAAAACCCCAATATCCTTGACCCAAAAACCCCATGATCCTTGACCCAAAAACCCCATGATCCTTGACCCACAAAACCCCATGATCCATGACCCACAAAACCCCAATATCCTTGACCCAAAAACCCCATGATCCTTGACCCAAAAACCCCATGATCCTTGACCCACAATTTCCATGATTCTTGACTCACAAACCCCATGATCCTTGACCCACCAACCCCATGATTCTTGACCCACAAACCCCATGATCCTTGACCCACAAACCCCATGATCCTTGACCCACAAACTCCATGATCCTTGACCCACAAACCCCATGATCCTTGACCCACAAACCCCAATATCCTTGACCCACAAACCCCATGATCATTGACCCACAAACCAATGACACGTAGAAGGGGCTGGATTCGCTAAGCATCAATCTTCACCCTAAACGACCCAGGAGCTGGAGCGAGTCAGCATCACGGCCCTGCTCTGCATCCCGGTGAAGAACGCAATATCCCAAGTGGTCGGGCTCTGCCTCCTGATGAACAAGCCTGACGGCAGCTCGTTCACTCGAGGCGATCAACAGCTGGCGGAGGCCTTCGCCCTGTTCTGCGGTCTCGGCATTCACAACACTCGCATGCACGAGAAAGCCGAGGTGGCCATGAAACGCCAACGAGTCGCCCTCGAAGTGCTGAGCTATCACGCTGTAGCGAAGTTGGACGACGCTATTCGACTGTCCAAATGCCTGGTGCCGTCGGCTCGGTACTTGAAGCTCAACGACTTCGCCTTCACTGATATCGGGTGAGTGCAGAGTCGCTTCGGACTGTCGAGGACTTTTATAGCCTAGCACTGACAAGGACATCTGTAACCTGGGACTGTCAACGACCTCTGGCAAGGATCTCCATAACCTAGAGCAGTCAAGGTCATTTGTAGTCTAGGACATTCAAGGACCTCTGTAACCTAGAACCGGCAAAGACCTCCATAACCTAGGACTGTCAAGGACCTCTAGGACTGACATAGGACTGACAAGGACCTCTACAACCTAGGACTGACAAGGACCTCTACAACCTAGGACTGTCAAGGACCTCTAAGACTGGCATAGGACTGACCTTGGACTGACCTAGGACTGACAAGGACCTCTGCAACCTAGAACTGTTAAGGACTTCTATAACCTAGGACTTTCAAGGACCTTTATAGCAAGAATCGTTAAGGATCCCTTTAAGGATCGTTAAAGAAAAAGTACATCATAATTTTTTGTAACATTCGCAGCCTAAGTGATGACGAGACTCTAATCTGCGCCATAAAAATGTTCGAAGACGCCGGAGCGTTCTCAGCCTTCAAAATCGACTACACCAGCTTCTGCCGATGGCTGCTGTCGGTCAAACGCAACTATCGCAGTGTCACTTACCATAACTGGCGCCATGCACTGAATGTCACACAGACTATGCACGCTATGCTGAAGGTGAGGCCTCGCTTCGCTTGAAAAACATACTGCCAGTTAGGGCGGTAAATGGATGAGGACGGACGGATACTGGGAGGTAGGGAGGGAGAGATAAGGGGAGGCAGAGATGAATGGAGGGAGAGATAGGGGGAGGCAGAGATGAAGGGGGCAGAGATGAAGAGAGGCAGAGATGAAGGGAGGCAGAGATGAAGAGAGGCCGAAATGAAGGGAGGCAGAGATGAAGGGAGGTCGAAATGAAGGGAGGGAGAGATGAAGAGGCTGAGAAAGGGGGCAGAGATGAAGGGAGGCAGAGATGAAGGGAGGCAGAGATGAAGGGAGGCAGAGATGAAGGGAGGCAAAAATGAAGTGTGGCAGAGATGAAGGGAGGCAGAGATAAAGGGAGGCAGAGATGAAGGGAGGCAGAGATGAAGGGAGGCAGAGATAAAGGGAGGCAGAGATGAAGGGAGGCAGAGATAAAGGGAGGCAGAGATGAAGGGAGGCAGAGATAAAGGGAGGCAGAGATGAAGGGAGGCAGAGATGAAGAAAGGCAGAGATGAAGGGAGGCAGAGATAAAGGGAGGCAGAGATGAAGGGAGGCAGAGATAAAGGGAGGCAGAGATGAAGGGAGGCAGAGATGAAGAAAGCCAGAGATGAAGGGAGGCAGAGATGAAGGAAGGCTGAAATGAATGAAGGGAGAGATGAAGGGCCGATACAGCACACGGAAAGAATGCAACATCAGCAAAGACAATTTGAATTCACTGCAGTCTTCAACGGAGCTCAGAGCCCTGAACCGGCTGGACAAGATGGCCCTGCTGATCGCCTGCCTCTGTCACGATTTGGACCATCGAGGCACCGACAACAAATTTCAGAAGCTGACCCTGTCGCCACTGGCTCAGCTGTACAGCTCGTCAATGCTGGAGCGGCACCACTTCAACCAGTGCATCATGCTGCTGTCCATTTCCGGCTGTGACATCCTGTCGCCCCTCACCCAGCCGCAGTACGAGTGCTGCATAGAAACCATTGAAAAGTGCATTCTGGCCACGGATCTGGAGAGGCACTTTCAAGTTAGGTGAGTCACTCCGAGTCCCAAGTCACTCCGAGTCCCAAGTCACTCCGAGTCCCAAGTCACTCCGAGTCCCAAGTCACTCCGAGTCCCAAGTCACTCCGAGTCCCAAGTCACTCCGAGTCCCAAGTCACTCCGAGTCCCAAGTCACTCCGAGTCCCAAGTCACTCCGAGTCCCAAGTCACTCCGAGTCCCAAGTCACTCCGAGTCCCAAGTCACTCCGAGTCCCAAGTCACTCCGAGTCCCAAGTCACTCCGAGTCCCAAGTCACTCCGAGTCCCAAGTCACTCCGAGTCCCAAGTCACTCCGAGTCCCAAGTCACTCCGAGTCCCAAGTCACTCCGAGTCCCAAGTCACTCCGAGTCCCAAGTCACTCCGAGTCCCAAGTCACTCCGAGTCCCAAGTCACTCCGAGTCCCAAGTCACTCCGAGTCCCAAGTCACTCCGAGTCCCAAGTCACTCCGAGTCCCAAGTCACTCCGAGTCCCAAGTCACTCCGAGTCCCAAGTCACTCCGAGTCCCAAGTCACTCCGAGTCCCGAGTCACTCCGAGTCCCAAGTCATGATGTGTTCCTTACTACCAAGACCTTCTTAGTAATCAAGGAACAATCACTTCTAGCTACTGCTAGGCAACCCAGTAATCAAATGAAGGTATCTATTACCTTGAGTTCTGATCAGTAGATCTCTTCCGGAGCGTAGTTCTCGGTCTCAATCTGTTCAGACGTCTTGATCTAGTTGTTCTGATCCAGGTTCCATTTTACTTCCAATGAAGTAGTTTCCGGCCGGTATCTGTCGTTCGGACCAATCAGAAGCTTCGTATTAACAACGGGGATCCCTGCGGTTTCAAATAAGCCTCCTTCTAGCAGTGCCTTAATTCACTCTAGGTATAGCTCCGGTAATCACTGATAGTCTTCTTATGACTATCAGGGTAGTCATTCTGAAGACTACAACCAATGGAGTCTTAATAGACTCAAGAGTCTCAAATAGACTCAACAACAACAATTATAATGATTCGACTCAAACACCTGGCGCAAATGAGTAAGGCTTACCGCAAGAACTCAGCCGAGTCTCGGTTGACTTGGTCTGAGGGAAGTTCCTCGCCGACTTCCTCTTCGGAGCTCTTCTTCCCTCGGGAAGGTTCTCAGTTGTAGCTCCGGTCCGCTTCGGACCACTTGTATTTATAGGCAACTTTTGCAAAATATAAATAGCAGCATGATTCATCTTTTTGGTATAAATAGTAACAAGATTCGTCTTTGCATTATAAATACTAAAATGACAATTTTTGCGTTATAAGTAGTAACATGATTTCTTTCTGCATTATAAATAGTAAGGTGATTCATTGTTCGTTATACATAGTAACATGTTTCATAGTTTCCGTTAATATAGTAACTTGACTCACGCTTTAAGTTCCGCTGCGCATGTTTGCATTAGTCTACTTACAGTAGCACTCTATGAATAAACTACATTAACACTTTTTATTCTTTTTGTGGGAAGTAGAACACTATACAGTCACTCCGAGTCCCTAATAAAAAGTCATAAAATTTCTAAGAACCATCTTCTGAGCCATAAAAGTCCCTAGCCCTAGCAACTAGTACATGCACTACCCCAAGTTTTTCCTAAAGGTCATCGCCACCCGCATCCGCAGGAAGCAGATCCGTCAGATCATTGACACCGGCAGCTTCGACATCTCGTGCCCAGAACACGCGGACATACTGTACGGCCTGCTCATGACCGCCGCGGACCTCAGTGCAATCACCAAGCCTTGGAATGTTCAGTACAAGACCGCCCACTTGGTTGCCAATGAGTTCTACGAGCAGGGCGATAGAGAACGGAGCGAACTCAACATGCAGCCGGAGGTAAGAGATTGACAGACAGACAGACAGACAGACAGACAGACAAACAGACAGACAGACAGACAGACAGACAGACAGACAGACAGACAGACAGACAGACAGACAGACAGACAAACAGACAGACAGACAGACAGACAGACAGACAGACAGACAGACAGACAGACGACAGACAGACAGACAGACTCTCTCCTCACTCCCACAGGATCTGAAGGACCGGGACAAGCGGATGCGTCTCCCTGCGATGCAAGTTGGCTTCATCGATTTCGTCTGCCAGCCAGTTTACACGGTGAGCGCCACCAACCGATACTAAAATTATTTTCAGCTTACTTATAGTAGCATTATTTGCAAATTCCAATTCTAAAAAAATGGAATTCTTTATTTGAATTTCAGATGCTCTGCGAGTTGTGCACCGGTTTGGAGAGCCTCAGAGATGGTTGCCAAACCAATAGAAAGCAATGGGACTCCCTCATTGACAGATCCTCCGCTGAAGGAGTTCGAGGATGAAAAATAAATTTCTTATTTATGTTGAATCGTAGAAGATATACGACAGCTATGAGTATAGGATATGACACAGCTATGAGTATAGGATATGACACAGCTATGAGTATAGATATGACACAGCTATGAGAATAGATATGACACAGCTATGAGTATAGATTTGACACAGCTATGAGTATAGATATGACACAGCTATGAGTATAGATTTGACACAGCTATGAGTATAGATATGACACAGCTATGAGTATAGATATGACACAGCTATGAGTATAGATATGACACAGCTATGAGTATAGATATGACACAGCTATGAGTATAGATATGACACAGCTGTGTGCCATGATGCAGCCAAGACTTTATACATCAATTGAATAGTTTTTCTCTGGTCTGAAACAAACCACAGCCTTCAAGAAACATGCACTATGTGCTTGTGAAACATATTCTTTGTTCCATTACAGGCATATCTCAAAACACCATTTTTCAAAAAAGTAAAAAATACGAGTATTTTCACCCTTGTAAAGCTATCAATATAAACGAGTTGAAAATTGACAAAAAATATTTTTGAAACTTTCTTGTAAAGATCTTCTTTTGCTAATCTCTTTCTATATGTATTTTGCTTATCTTACTAAAAGCAGTACAGAGTATTGTTAGAAATATCAGTTTTATGTATTGTGGGGAACAATTAGTACTTTTTTGTCACAAAGTACACACTAATCACGTCTAGCATGCATTGAGTGCATGGCAATGAGATCACTTGCGCTAGCCTTAGCTTTGAGATGCTTTTGTACAACTCCTGTAGAATTTGTTTTGCCTTTGATAAGTTTTTTTGAATGAGCTTTTTCAGTTTATCAGTTATTCTATACATCAATTTTTCATGGTCTTTGTTTCCTCTTCTGGATAGAACAAAGTTCCTCTACATCCGTGTCTTTGTTCCTTCACTTCCGTGGCTTTGTTCCCTTCACTTCCGGGTCCTTGTTCCTTCACTTCCGGATCTTTGTTCCTTCACTTCCGGGTCTTTGTTCCTTCACTTCTGGGTTTTTGTTCCTTCACTTCCGGGTCTTTGTTCCTTCACTTCCGGGTCTTTGTTCCTTCACTTCCGGGTTTTCCTACTTCCACTGTCTGGACTCCGAAATTATTGTTTCGTGATTCACTCTTCAGCGAAGATTCCAGTCATACTGGGTAAGTTTTCATACTTACTAGACAAGGACTATTTATTGTCAGAGTTCAGTAAAATTAAATAAGCAAAAACCCGTTAGAAGTAGGTCTTACAAGCAGATAGATTTGAGGGATTATTTATACATATTTTTCAATGCCGTAAAAGTACAATAGATTTATTCTTATAAAATATAACACAGTTCCCTTACAAAGACAAAGACAAGCATCAAAAACCTGGTGACAACGGAAACAGATAGCAGAATTGGATAATTAGCACTTTAATAAATAAGCAAACGACAGCTGATGTACTTTGTAAAATGTACTTTTTCCACTGCAATTATAAGTCGCACTACTAGAAAAAAGAGATGAATTACAGCAATTAGAAATTTACAGAGCAGATTAACTTTAGTTTACAAAGGACAAACGAAATTTGATCAAATTAAGCGCGGGACCAACAGTTCTTGTTTTACATTATAACAAACGGAGACAGTGTGATATGAGTCGGGCGCGAGCTGGAGATGATATGTTGGCATGGTCCGTGGTTGCCATGGTTACTTGACCGGTGACGCGATAGATCCAGGATAGGTCTGACCTCCGGGCCCGCCGCTGAGCGCGAACGGATTCACGGCAGAGAATGGCAGAGAGGACATGCCTTGGTGCGGCGCAGAGGAGGGTGGGTCATGAGCTGCATTGGTGGGTCATGAGCTGCATTGGTGGGTCATGAGCTGCATTGGTGGGTCATGAGCTGCATTGGTGGGTCATGAGCTGCATTGGTGGGTCATGAGCTGCATTGGTGGGTCAATGGAGAGTTCATCAACGAATATCTGGCTGGAGACAAAATTGGGTCATAGGGAACATGTGTCATTGGGAACATGGGTCATTGGGAACATGGGTCATTGGGACATGGGTCATTGGGAACATGGGTCATTGGGACATGGGTCATTGGGAACATGGGTCATTGGGACATGGGTCAGTAGGTCAGCACAGCCTCCCAAGCCCGCGCACACACCATGCAAGAAGTCCTGATGATGCCCGTGCCCGCCAGGATGCATGCCGCCCATGGCGCCGGGTGGCATCTGGTAGGAGTTGAACGACGCGGCTGCGGCAGCTGCTGCAGCGGCGGCTGCTGCTGATGAACCTGAGTGCTGCTGATGCTGCTGTTGCTGCTGTTGTTGTTGTTGCTGCTGCTGCTGCTGCTGCTGATAGTGATGCTGCTGATGGTGCCGAGGAATCGGTGAGTCCGGATGTCCAGCAGCCGACCTGGTGTACTCCTCGGCGGCCACCGAGGCCCAGTGATCGGCAGCAGAGACTGCGAGCTGACTGCTGTATGACTGGAAGTTCGATGGCGAAAGATTTTTGAGCGATTCAGGGACAGTTTAACCGCTTGAATGCGAGTGGAAGGGAAATTCTTAAGTCGATTGTCGGGATTCTTGGATCGAAAATGATAATTGACTCAGAAAAATCTCTTTGGGTGATTATTGATGGTCATAAGAGTGTAGATTTATCTAAAAGTAGACCAAATCTTTCTATTTCTACTGTTAGTCAGTAGTGCAGTAAAGATCGATCAGTTATTTTTAAAATAAAGAAAAATCACCAACCTGGAAGCCATTAGTCATCAGGCCGCCGGACGGACTGCGCGATTGCTGCGGCTGCTGCGGCGGTGGCGGCGGCGGCGGCGGATGCGGAGGCGGAGCCTGCCTCGGCATGGTGTACAGCGCTTCCGCCACGTCGGCGGCACGTTTTAAGATGATTTCCTTCGGCAGGCGCTCCGGGTCGCCAGGGTGGCGTGGGATGAGCTTGCAGAGCCGCTGGAATCCATAGTCTATGGTCGGCTCCGTCAGGGCTGCGGGCACGGGGGAGGGAGCTAGTTGGGGTCTTCGACGGTCCTTCAAGGACTGAGGGAGAGCGGAGAGGCAGATTCTCAAGGACTGATGGAGAGCGGAGAGGCAGATTCTCAAGGACTGAGGGAGATCGGAGAGGCAGATTCTCAAGGACTGAGGGAGAGCGGAGAGGCAGATTCTCAAGACTGAGGGAGAGCGGAGAGGCAGATTCTCAAGACTGAGGGAGAGCGGAGAGGCAGATTCTCAAAGGCTGAGGGAGAGCGGAGAGGCAGATTCTCAAGGACTGAGGGAGAGCGGAGAGGCAGATTCTCAAAGGCTGAGGGAGAGCGGAGAGGCAGATTCTCAAGGACTGAGGGAGAGCGGAGAGGCAGATTCTCAAGGACTGAGGGAGAGCGGAGAGGCAGATTCTCAAGGACTGAGGGAGAGCGGAGAGGCAGATTCTCAAGGATTGAGGAAGAGCGGAGAGGCAGATTCTCAAGGACTGAGGGAGAGCGGAGAGGCAGAATCTCAAGGACTGAGGGAGAGCGGAGAGGCAGATTCTCAAGGACTGAGGGAGAGCGGAGAGGCAGATTCTCAAGGACTGAAGGAGAGCGGAGAGGCAGATTCTCAAGGACTGAGGGAGAGCGGAGAGGCAGATTCTCAAGGATTGAGGAAGAGCGGAGAGGCAGATTCTCAAGGACTGAGGGAGAGCGGAGAGGCAGATTCTCAAGGACTGAAGGAGAGCGGAGAGGCAGATTCTCAAGGACTGAGGGAGAGCGGAGAGGCAGATTCTCAAGGACTGAGGGAGAGCGGAGAGGCAGATTCTCAAGGACTGAGGGAGAGCGGAGAGGCAGATTCTCAAGGACTGAAGGAGAGCGGAGAGGCAGATTCTCAAAGGCTGATGGAGAGGAGAGGCAGAATCTCAAGGACTGAGGGAGAGCGGAGAGGCAGATTCTCAAAGGCTGATGGAGAGGAGAGGCAGATTCTCAAGGACTGAGGGAGAGCGGAGAGGCAGATTCTCAAAGGCTGATGGAGAGGAGAGGCAGATTCTCAAGGACTGAGGGAGAGCGGAGAGGCAGATTCTCAAGGACTGAGGGAGAGCGGAGAGGCAGATTCTCAAGGACTGAAGGAGAGCGGAGAGGCAGATTCTCAAAGGCTGATGGAGAGGAGAGGCAGAATCTCAAGGACTGAGGGAGAGCGGAGAGGCAGATTCTCAAAGGCTGATGGAGAGGAGAGGCAGATTCTCAAGACTGAGGGAGAGCGGAGAGGCAGATTCTCAAAGGCTGATGGAGAGGAGAGGCAGATTCTCAAGGACTGAAGGAGAGCGGAGAGGCAGATTCTCAAAGGCTGATGGAGAGGAGAGGCAGATTCTCAAAGGCTGATGGAGAGGAGAGGCAGATTCTCAAGGACTGAGGGAGAGCGGAGAGGCAGATTCTCAAGGACTGAGGGAGAGCGGAGAGGCAGATTCTCAAGGACTGAAGGAGAGCGGAGAGGCAGATTCTCAAAGGCTGATGGAGAGGAGAGGCAGAATCTCAAGGACTGAGGGAGAGCGGAGAGGCAGATTCTCAAAGGCTGATGGAGAGGAGAGGCAGATTCTCAAGGACTGAGGGAGAGCGGAGAGGCAGATTCTCAAGGACTGAGGGAGAGCGGAGAGGCAGATTCTCAAGACTGAGGGAGAGCGGAGAGGCAGATTCTCAAGGACTGAGGGAGAGCGGAGAGGCAGATTCTCAAAGGCTGATGGAGAGGAGAGGCAGATTCTCAAAGGCTGATGGAGAGGAGAGGCAGATTCTCAAGAAACGTCAACTCACATGTGTAGACGAAGCGCCCAGGAGACGACTTGCAGAACTGCTTGGACTTGTACGACAGGGTCACCTCAACGACTCCAGGCATGTGCCTTGGCGGCGTCTGCACTCGCATCGCGTGGGGCGTGATCAGCTGGATGCATGGGTTGATGCTTGCGTGCAAATGGCTTAAATGATTGACATGTTTGATCAACTAAAGCACAGGCGCCGTGGAATCTCACCTCGCTCCAGACCAACATGGTGCCGAAAACAACCTGAAGACCGTCGAAAAAGTTCTCGCCAATAATGATTACTGTGGAGCCGCCACTGGTCCAGCCCTCGCTTGGACAGATGGCCTTGATGCTGGGCGCTGATGGAGATGGCAGCGCCTCGCCTGCAGGGGTGGATAGATAGATAGATAGATAGATAGATAGATAGATAGATAGATAGATAGATAGATAGATAGATAGATAGATAGATAGATAGATAGATAGATAGATAGATAGATAGATAGATAGATAGATAGATAGATAGATAGATAGATAGATAGATAGATAGGCAGGCCGCAGCAAGTGAAAGTGGCTCTCATCAGGAAACGTCACCCTTCAACCGCCCACTTAGGCCTGCAACTCTCTAATCCCGCTTCTAACCGTTCTCTTCAAGTCTAATCTTGTTTTGACTCGCCACTCCTGCTCTGCCTCCACCTCTCTCTCTCTCTCTCTCTCTACTGAGGAGCCCTCGGTCCAACAGCCCCGGAGGCTCCCCCGAGACCAGCTGCCGATGGGGAAGGCAGTTTTCGCGCAACCGAAAGACAGCCGGTGGGGTTGATGGCGACAGCAGAAATTGGCTGACATTTGTTTGCAGGCAGGTTGGGTCATAAGTCAAGCCGCTGACCGGCTCCGGCCAGTAATGATAATGACAGGCCATTTTATCACTGCGCTACGGAGGCTGCGGCGTGAGTGATGAGGCTGTCCAGCCACTGGTCCTCCATCTCTTAGTTTTGAGAAGTCGCATGAAAATTTGATACCAAACGGTGTTGCGCGTGTCGGATCCACCCCCCTCCCACCATCCCGCCAAATCCCAAATAAGACGAAGAAGCTGGGAAATTTGAACTTACAAATCCTCATCCCAATTTGAGACGGGCGATTGATGGGGACGAGTAGTAGGGAGTCCGACAGGTAAACACTAACATGCACACAGGAACAGGCAGTGAGAGACTGAGACACCCTGAGACACACACTGAGACAAACCAAGACACATTAAGACACATGTTGAGACACACACTGAGACACACATTAAGACACATTAAGACACATGTTGAGACACACATTAAGACACATGTTGAGACACACATTAAGACACACATTAAGACACATGTTGAGACGCAAACTGAGACACACACTGAGACACACATTAAGACACATGTTGAGACGCAAACTGAGACACACACTGAGACACACATTAAGACACATGTTGAGACGCAAACTGAGACACACACTGAGACACACATTAAGACACATGTTGAGACGCAAACTGAGACACACACTGAGACACACATTAAGACACATGTTGAGACACACATTAAGACACACATTAAGACACACATTGAGACACACATTAAGACACATGTTGAGACACACATTAAGACACATGTTGAGACACACATTAAGACACACATTAAGACACATGTTGAGACGCAAACTGAGACACACACTGAGACACACATTAAGACACATGTTGAGACACACATTAAGACACACATTAAGACACATGTTGAGACGCAAACTGAGACACACACTGAGACACACATTAAGACACATGTTGAGACACACATTAAGACACACATTAAGACACACATTGAGACACACATTAAGACACATGTTGAGACACACATTAAGACACATGTTGAGACACACATTAAGACACATGTTGAGACACACATTAAGACACATGTTGAGACACACATTAAGACACACACTGTGACAGCCACCATTTCAAGCCGTTTCTCACCGCCGCTGCAACCGCCGCCGCCGCCGCCGCCGCCGCTGACGCTGCCGTCCCCAGGCTCAACACGGCGGGCCCGCCGTCCGTGCTTGCTGTTGTTGTGCACAAACATGTTGTCCGACACAGCCAGCAGAGGCCCGTTCAGTCCAGGGGCGGCAGCAATGGCCACCTGGAACCGGCGCATGTCCCTCGGGTTGCCTGCGTTCTTCAAGCAGTTCTGATTGCACTTCATGAAGAACTTCAGAAAGAATCTGCAGTTTGGAGAGGGGACATTAAAATTCCAGCTCAGATGGCTTCAAACTGCGATATGAGTCTTGGCTATTGACAGTTGCATAAAAATAGACACCGAACATTTACGTCATCGAGCAGTCATAAAACAGTCATAAAACAGTCATTAAACAGCCATAGAACAGTCATAGAACAGTCATAGAAC
This sequence comes from Macrostomum lignano, assembly GCA_002269645.1. Classification (NCBI taxonomy): domain Eukaryota; kingdom Metazoa; phylum Platyhelminthes; family Macrostomidae; genus Macrostomum; species Macrostomum lignano. The sequence continues at coordinate 81,052 of NIVC01002081.1, read as the reverse complement.
AGTAATAAAACAGTCATAGAACAGTCATAAAACAGTCATAGAACAATCATAGAACAGTCATAGAACAGTTCACAAAACAGTCATAGAAAAGTCATAAAACAGTCATAGAAAAGTCATAAAACAGTCATAGAACAGTCATACAAAAATCATAGAACAATCATAGAACAGTCATAGAACAGTCATAGAACAGTCATAGAACAGTCGTAGAACACTCATAGAACAGTCATAGAACAGTCATAGTGCAGTCATAGAACAGTCATAGAACTGTCATAGAACTGTCATAGAACAGTCATAGAACAGTCATAGACCACTTACAGAACTGCTACTGATTCCAATTTGCATAGCAAATGACCAATTTAGGCAGTGCAGAACTGTGAGCAGCTGACTAAGCAAGAGAAAAATTGTCTTGCAAATATTGATAAGGGCTAACAATTACAGGATAATGAGCTGCAGAGGCAGGAGAGAGACTAGACTCAATTTTCCAATCTGGCGGGAGGCGACTACAGAACGCGCACAAATAATTCACCGCGGCCAAATTATTAATTATCACAGAACCAGCGGGTGACCCGAATGCACCAAACTCGAATCCTAATATGCAGAATTATCATATCGTTAGTGTTGGGTCTGACACCGAGCTATGATAACAAAGAAGAAGAGAGAGGATTCCGCTATAAACCCTTGAAACTCTGAATTAGAAACTGCGCTGCAGTAAGACCGACAATGCATCTGTAGTCAACGCAATTCAGCACTACATTGGCTGACCCTTGTTCAGAGTTTCGCCTATAAACCGCCTTTAACCTACCTAGCTAAATACGGGGCAACTGTGGAAACTACGAAAATTTCTCAAGGGACCAATTGTCTTTGGACAGAGGTGGATATTAGACAGACCGTATATACGCTGACCAGTGGCATCGGGACTGAGTGGAGGCTGAGTTCCCCTGGGAACAGTAAATCCACTGCTTTGAAAAGCCGTGAAAATTAATTGGACCGTGAAGGTAAGTAAAGGACCCCTTGGGGGGGAGAGTTCGCAGTTTTACATCTGCGAATGTGTAACTTCCTTTTAAGTTGCAGGGTTATCTATCGTCACGCTTTAAACACTGAAAAGTTTCTAGCATTGGAATTTAATCTAAGAGTTAGAGGTAACAGTGACAGATGAAACTGAGAGTCAGTGACAGAGGAAGCTGAGAGTCAGTGACAGATGAAACTGAGAGTCAGTGACAGAGGAAGCTGAGAGTCAGTGACAGATGAAACTGAGAGTCAGTGACAGAGGAAGCTGAGAGTCAGTGACAGAAAACTGAGAGTCAGTGACAGAGGAAACTGAGAGTCAGTGACAGAGGAAACTGAGAGTCAGTGACAGAAAACTGAGAGTCAGTGACAGAGGAAACTGAGAGTCAGTGACAGAGGAAACTGAGAGTCAGTGACAGAGGAAGCTGAGAGTCAGTGACAGAGGAAACTGAGAGTCAGTGACAGAGGAAACTGAGAGTCAGTGACAGATGAAACTGAGAGTCAGTGACAGAGGAAACTGAGAGTCAGTGACAGAGGAAGCTGAGAGTCAGTGACAGAGGAAGCTGAGAGTCAGTGACAGATGAAACTGTGAGTCAGTGACAGAGGAAGCTGAGAGTCAGTGACAGATGAAACTGAGAGTCAGTGACAGAGGAAGCTGAGAGTCAGTGACAGAAAACTGAGAGTCAGTGACAGAGGAAACTGAGAGTCAGTGACAGAGGAAACTGAGAGTCAGTGACAGAAAACTGAGAGTCAGTGACAGAGGAAACTGAGAGTCAGTGACAGAGGAAACTGAGAGTCAGTGACAGAGGAAGCTGAGAGTCAGTGACAGAGGAAACTGAGAGTCAGTGACAGAGGAAACTGAGAGTCAGTGACAGATGAAACTGAGAGTCAGTGACAGAGGAAACTGAGAGTCAGTGACAGAGGAAGCTGAGAGTCAGTGACAGAGGAAGCTGAGAGTCAGTGACAGATGAAACTGTGAGTCAGTGACAGAGGAAGCTGAGAGTCAGTGACAGAGGAAACTGAGAGTCAGTGACAGATGAAACTGAGAGTCAGTGACAGATGAAACTGAGAGTCAGTGACAGAGGAAACTGAGAGTCAGTGACAGATGAAACTGAGAGTCAGTGACAGAGGAAGCTGAGAGTCAGTGACAGAGGAAACTGAGAGTCAGTGACAGAGGAAACTGAGAGTCAGTGACAGAAAACTGAGAGTGACAGAGGAAACTGTGAGTCAGTGACAGAGGAAGCTGAGAGTCAGTGACAGAGGAAACTGAGAGTCAGTGACAGATGAAACTGAGAGTCAGTGACAGATGAAACTGAGAGTCAGTGACAGAGGAAACTGAGAGTCAGTGACAGATGAAACTGAGAGTCAGTGACAGAGGAAACTGAGAGTCAGTGACAGAGGAAACTGAGAGTCAGTGACAGAGGAAACTGAGAGTCAGTGACAGAGGAAACTGAGAGTCAGTGACAGGAAACTGAGAGTCAGTGACAGAGGAAACTGAGAGTCAGTGACAGAGGAAACTGTGAGTCAGTGACAGAGGAAACTGTGAGTCAGTGACAGAGGAAACTGTGAGTCAGTGACAGAGGAAACTGTGAGTCAGTGACAGATGAAACTGAGAGTCAGTGACAGAGGAAACTGTGAGTCAGTGACAGAGGAAACTGAGAGTCAGTGACAGAGGAAACTGTGAGTCAGTGACAGAGGAAACTGTGAGTCAGTGACAGAGGAAACTGTGAGTCAGTGACAGATGAAACTGAGAGTCAGTGACAGAGGAAGCTGAGAGTCAGTGACAGAGGAAGCTGAGAGTCAGTGACAGATGAAACTGAGAGTCAGTGACAGAGGAAACTGAGAGTCAGTGACAGAGGAAACGGAAAATCAGTGACAGAGGAAGCTGAGAGTCAGTGACAGAGGAAACTGAGAGTCAGTGACAGAGGAAACTGAGAGTCAGTGACAGAGGAAACGGAAAGTCAGTGACAGAGGAAGCTGAGAGTCAGTGACAGAGGAAGCTGAGAGTCAGTGACAGAGGAAGCTGAGAGTCAGTGACAGAGGAAGCTGAGAGTCAGTGACAGAGGAAGCTGAGAGTCAGTGACAGAGGAAGCTGAGAGTCAGTGACAGAGGAAGCTGAGAGTCAGTGACAGAGGAAACTGAGAGTCAGTGACAGATGAAACTGAGAGTCAGTGACAGATGAAACTGAGAGTCAGTGACAGAGGAAACTGAGAGTCAGTGACAGAGGAAACTGAGAGTCAGTGACAGAGGAAACTGAGAGTCAGTGTGAACAAAATTCCAAAACCCGCACCTGTTATACGGCAGGGATTCTAGTAAGGGCATAGACAGCCATAGCCATAGCCTCAGATTCTAAGAATTCGCAATCAATTTAAAAACTTATTCAAGCCTGAAGAAATGCTCAATAGACATGCTTGTTACTGATTGCGTGAGCTGCAGGATAGGCACGGGGCTACTATATACGATTGGAGAGTCAAGGCGTCTCAGGTGGGAATGAGTTTCTGCAGATTGCAGATTAGGCAGAAGAGGCTTAGGGAAGAATGATGAGGATCAAAACTACGATGTGAGATGGAAGCTGATAGAAGGTATTAACTGTCTGCCTCTGTGAGACATTTCGCTTAACAAGCTGGGACACGTGATGAAGAAGGGAGTCTAATTCCCGGTCACCTGGATTAGCTTAATGGGGCGTAATCAACCCTCTTATAACTATTAGACCCTTTTTAATTCTCTCCTGTCTCAATTTATTAACTTTCAGTTAATCCCCTACTCAGCACTTAATCACTGTGTCTGCTACCTTCGACTGAAAAAATGTTTTGCTCATGTTTTTCTTTCAATTTCGTGACTCATACAACTTAATAGACAGTTTTGACTTGTCAATAAAAACCCCACTATGCTAGCTGCTATCTATAACCTACTACTTTTGAAGGTATTGATTAAATTGTGTTGGCAGAACTTGCTTTTGCAGTATTATTATAGTTTTCAATATCCGGTATCTCTAGCTCCCGTTAGCTCGACGGTCAGTTCTGTGACCAATGAGCATCAATTCATTCTACTGAACTTCACTTGGCTTGCAAGGCGATGTTTGTTGAATTCCACAAGTTGACTTCTTTAGTGGGGAAATCAAGATGTTGACCACTTGCTTTTCATTGTCCATGGCGCAGGGTAGAAGGGGAGGGAATAGAGGAGAGAAAAGGAAAGAGATGAGAGATGAAAGAAGAGATGGGATGAAATGAGATATGAGATGAGAGAGAAGATAAGAAGATAAATAAGGATGAAAGGTGAAAGGAGAGAAGAGAGAAGAGAGAAGATTGGAGAGAGGAGAGGAGAGAGAAGTGACCCACGGGCCAGAGTTTGCCGACCCCTGATCTATGGCCAAAAATGGGGGTCTGTTTAGGACAGCCGATTTTAAAATTCTTTCCGCAGTTGTGCCAGCTCTGGACCTCTGGAACATATTCCATTGGACAAACATCGATCTTAAACGCTTAGGAAGGTCGACATAGAACATTCATGGGATTCATGGGATGGCCCAACGTGAAATCGATTTGTGTTGAAGATTTCTCCACCTCAGTCCTGTAAGCTAAGAGGCAGTTTCTACCACAGACATAATTACTTCAGATTCTGGCTGTAAGCCTCCTTGGCTGCTCCTGGTTTTACAACCCGAGGCAGATGGCCCATATAACTCTCCCCCCTCTCTCTCCCCCCCCTCTCTCTTCCCCTTATAGCTCAAAGTATCTCTCACGCAGCTTCCAGCCATCCATCATCATTTTACATGTATAAAAAGAATAGCGGTTGGTTCAAGCGCTTCAAGACTGAGACGAACTCAAAAAGCAGAAGGACTTGGCTACTCCTGATAGCGCCAAGCGCTGGACTCTTGCTTGCTGTTTTCTGTCTCTACAAGCTCCTGTAATTCATATAACTGACCTCAGAACCCGATAGAGCAACTAACATGCAAATATATACACTAGTATAGGATGTTAGTTAGCTCTCTTCTCTTCGCTATAAAATATAACCATAGTATACTCGTAATATGACTTTCTATTATCACAATAATATGATAGCGTTTGCAAGTCTACTAAAGACTAGAAAAGTTGAATCCAGCTGATTCTGGCTAAGACACTGGCTAAGACACTGGCTAAGACACTGGCTAAGACACTGGCTAAGACACTGGCTAAGACACTGGCTAAGACACTGGCTAAGACACTGGCTAAGACACTGGCTAAGACACTGGCTAAGACACTGGCTAAGACACTGGCTAAGACACTGGCTAAGACACTGGCTAAGGCACTGGCTAAGACACTGGCTAAGACACTGGCTAAGACACTGGCTAAGACACTGGCTAAGACACTGGCTAAGACGTTGGCTAAGACACTGGCTAAGACACTGGCTAAGACACTGGCTAAGGCACTGGCTAAGACACTGGCTAAGACACTGGCTAAGACACTGGCTAAGACACTGGCTAAGACACTGGCTAAGACGTTGGCTAAGACACTGGCTAAGACACTGGCTAAGACACTGGCTAAGACACTGGCTAAGACATTGGCTAAGACACTGGCTAAGACATGCTAAGACAATAGCTGAGACATTGGCTAAGAAACTACGAGTAGCTAATAAGCTGGCTAAGACACTGGCTAAGAAACTAGCTAATAAGCTGGCTAAGACACTGGCTAAGAAACTAGCTAATAAGCTGGCTAAGACACTGGCTAAGACACTGGCTAAGACATTGGCTAAGACATTGGCTAAGACACTGGCTAAGACACTGAGAAAAATGCTTAGAAAGCAAGAAAAGAGGAATTATCAGAGCAAAAAATACGACTCAAAATTATTCAACATCAAGGCAGATATACTCAAAATTATTCAACATCAAGGCAGATATCCAGACTGGAATATCTACATTCTCTGAAGATGCATCCTGAATGATTAATGAGGGCATTTGTATTCTTTAGCATCTCAAATAATTTGAGCAAACCAGGCTGTTCTTAAGCAATACTTAAAAATTCCTTTTCTAGAGAAGAAATCTGTGAAATCAGGAACACTTAACCTATTCGGACGCGACAAAAAAGCAGACTAGCGTTAACCCCTGAGCAGATTGCGACAATGCCCTAACAAGCCAGTGTTTTTATTGACAAGCGTCAATTTTCAGCGGCGCTAATGCGAGAAATCTGTCACTTTGAACGCGTATTAAGCAAAATCGATTCGTTGCGCTTTTTGTTGACTGAGGGGGGCGACAGAGTGATCCGAGTTCTTTCTGGGGAGAAAGTCGTAAATCTGAGCGGCCATAACCTGTGAGATGAGTCGAGGAACGAACCAGCAGATGGAGACAGAAGGGTTAAAGGAGACTGGAAACTGAATTGGGATGCAGCTTTCAGTTTGATCAACAAATTACGACATCGTTTCACAAGCAGAGCTGAGGCAATTCTGCACATTCTGCAGACTCCTGTGCACAAAGGGCGCCAATACTGTACGCAGGCACGAGCTCATACACAGCTCACACAGTGTACAGAGCGGCCCCTTGACTTTCTAATCCTCAGGCATAAATGTGGTTACTCGAACCAGCTGCTTGCAGCAATTACTACTGAGGTAACCGCATTACTAAGTCAGCCCGATCAAGTTGAGAATTAAACATGAGGAGAGAACATTTCCCGACATTTTTATCTCTACACCGCTTGCCAATTCAACATTCGACTGGCCCCGCCAGTGTCTCGGATTTCGAATAGAAATTAGAAAATGATGCCTCTCGGTCAAAATTGTGGAGGCCTCCGATGTCGGAGCGCTGGGGGAGGAGAGGTTGGCAACGAAGGTCCCGAGGGGGGGAGAAATGGGGAACGATGGAGCCAATTTTCCCATTAGGAGATTCATTAGGCTGAGAGCTGGGACGCGAAAGGCTGGGATGAGGGGCCACAGGGAGGCGTACAATTGGAATAATTTCACTTATCTGGTGCCGGGGCTTGTCAGCGGCCAGAATTAACACACACTGCCTAGAACTGTATGGAAACCAGTAAATGATGAAATTACTATTTGAAAATGATGTGCGAAAATTGGGAGATAACGCTGGGAGAATAGAAAGATAAAGTGAAGGATATAATGATGTAATGACAGAATCAAGGAATGATAGAAATGATAGAATGATAGAATAATAAAATGATAGAATGAAAAAATGATAGAAGGGATAGAAATGATAGAATGATAGAATGATAGAATGATAAAATGATAGAATGATAAAATGATAGAAGGGATAGAAATGATAGAATGATAGAATGAAAAAATGATAGAAGGGATAGAAATGATAGAATAATAAAATGATAGAATGATAAAATGATAAAATGATAAAATGATATAGAAGGGATAGAAATGATAGAATGATAGAATGATAGAATGATGTAATGACAAAATCAAGGAACGATAGAAATGATAGAAATGATAGAATGATAGAAATGATAGAAATGATAGAATGATAGAAATGATAGAAATGATAGAATGATAGAAATGATAGAAATGATAGAATGATAGAAATGATAGAAATGATAGAAATGATAGAAATGATAGAAATGATAGAAATGATAGAAATGATAGAATGATAGAAATGATAGAAATGATAGAATGATAGAAATGATAGAAATGATAGAAATGATAGAAATGATAGAAATGATAGAAATGATAGAAATGATAGAAATGATAGAATGATAGAAATGATAGAAATGATAGAATGATAGAAATGATAGAAATGATAGAAATGATAGAATGATAGAAATGATAGAAATGATAGAAATGATAGAATGATAGAAATGATAGAAATGATAGAAATGATAGAATGATAGAAATGATAGAATGATAGAATAATACAAATGATAGAATGACAGAAGGATAGAATTGATATAAATGATATAAATGTTAGAAATGATAGAATGATAGAAATGATAGAATGATAAGATGATAGAAGGAATAGAAATGATAGAAAGGATCGAAATGATAGAATGGTAGAATGATAGAATGATGTAATGACAAAATCAAGGAATGATAGAAATGATCGAATGATAAAATAATAGAACGATAAATGATAGAATGATAGAAATGATAGAATGATAGAATGATAGAAATTATAGAATGATAGAATGATAATAATGATAGAATGATAGAATGATATTGTTATAAATGCAGTTTTATCGATATCTGTGATTCCAGACGCCAAGTACTCAGCCATCCATAATGAAACCAAAAACTCTGAGACCTGAAAAAAACCGAATGCTTTCCTAGAAAGCACCCCCTAAGTCGCAGCTTACTCAAGCGAGAAGACAGCAGGCCATCAAGGATTACGCTTGAGTCGGTGGGGACCACTTCGCGAAGTGGGAGCGAGAGGGGGGAGAGGAGAGAGGAAAGAGAAGACACTTTCAAAATCAGTTATATATTGTCTGCTTTACACACAGCCAGGTCCACACACGCCTTCTTCCAGTTGTGACAGTTATTCAGAAAACAAATTGGCCTGCCAATAAAGCCTTTCAGCCACTTCAGCAGCTCTCTCGCCTTCGCCTCTTCTGCAGAGCCTCACTGGTTATTATTTGACTCAGGAAAATAAAAAGGGAAAAACTGGGCAGGTGGCCGATAACGACTTTGACTCGAAAACTTTTCCTTCCTGCAGCCGGCACTGAGCACTGAACTGTGCCGTGAGTCTGTGTGGTCTCTTGACAGTTGAGATAATTGATTTCAAGAAACTGGATGTGTGTGTGTGTTGTCTTGCAGTCTAGCTGGGGTAGGGGGCATTTGATATTCAATATCTGGACTGAACAGAGATTTGAAATTTGGAATTGTGAGCCGTGGGGCGTCGCCACCAGGGAAAGCAATAAAAGCAATCGGGGGGGGGGGGAGCATGTCAATGTTTTTTCCCCACCCCAACTTGTGACCCGTTGTGGAAATCAATAATTTTGCTTCAGGGCGCCAAATTGAGTGCCTGCGGCGCCAAAATGAGTGCCTGCGGCGCCAAAATGAGTGCATGTGGCGCCAAAATGAGTGCATGTGGCGCCATGACATGAGTGCCTGCGGCGCCAAAATGAGTGCCTGCGGCGCTAAAATGAGTTCCTGCGGCGCCAAAATGAGTGCCTGCGGCGCCAAAATGAGTGCATGTGGCGCCATGAAATGAGTGCCTGCGGCGCCAAAATGAGTGCCTGCGGCGCTAAAATGAGTGCCTGCGGCGCCAAAATGAGTGCCTGCGGCGCCAAAATGAGTGCCTGCGGCGCCAAAATGAGTGCCTGCGGCGCTAAAATGAGTGCCTGCGGCGCCAAAATGAGTACCTACGGCGCCAAAATGAGTGCCTGCGGCGCCAAAATGAGTGCCTGCGGCGATAAAATGAGTTCCTGCGGCGCCAAAATGAGTGCCTGCGGCGCCAAAATGAGTGCATGTGGCGCCATGAAATGAGTGCCTGCGGCGCCAAAATGAGTGCCTGCGGCGCTAAAATGAGTGCCTGCGGCGCCAAAATGAGTGCCTGCGGCGCCAAAATGAGTGCCTGCGGCGCCAAAATGAGTGCCTGCGGCGCTAAAATGAGTGCCTGCGGCGCCAAAATGAGTGCCTACGGCGCTAAAATGAGTGCCTGCGGCGCCAAAATGAGTGCCTACGGCGCCAAAATGAGTGCCTGCGGCGCTAAAATGAGTGCCTGCGGCGCCAAAATGAGTGCCTGCGGCGCCAAAATGAGTGCCTACGGCGCCAAAATGAGTGCCTACGGCGCTAAAATGAGTGCCTGCGGCGCCAAAATGAGTGCCTGCGGCGCTAAAATGAGTGCCTGCGGCGCCAAAATGAGTGCCTGCGGCGCCAAAATGAGTGCCTACGGCGCCAAAATGAGTGCCTACGGCGCTAAAATGAGTGCCTGCGGCGCCAAAATGAGTGCCTGTGGTGCCAAAATGAGTGCCTGTGGTGCCAAAATGAGTGCCTGTGGCGCCAAAATGAGTGCCTGCGGCGCCATGAAATGAGTGCCTGCGGCGCTAAAATGAGTGCCTGCGGCGCCAAAATGAGTGCATGTGGCGCCATGAAATGAGTACCTACGGCGCCAAATTGAGTGCCATGGCGACGCCCCTGGATATATATCTCTCTCTCTCTCTCTTTCTCTCTCTCTCTAAGACTTTCTCTACCACTTTACAACTTTAAATAAATATATTATAGCTAATAATAACAATAATAATCATTGTCGGGTAGACCTTCCGTCCCAGAATTGGGGTGAACAAAGAGTTTTTATAAAGATTTCAGCTAAAGATAAAAACTGGCTGGAAGAGAAGACGGTAATAAATAATAATAATAATAATAATAATGTAGATTTGAAGTTGAACTGGCTGCAGTTGAAATTGGCTTAGTAATTAGTTTGATTGGCTAGGTAAGATAGACGGATCGCCATCCCCTCTAGACTTGAAGGAGACTGGAAGGTGTTACCGGGGCGGCGGGGAGGCCAAGAAGCCAGAAAAAATACAGCCCGCCCCTTTCACCCCCCAGAGAGACAACGGATTTTTTTAACCTTGTTATTCTAAGCAGCATTTTCTATTGCCTTTATTCTTCTTTTCATAGCAAGTTCTGCAGAGCCAAAAGTGGAGCAAAGCAGGACGTGAAGGCGGGTATTTGATGGCTATCTGTGGCTGTTCCGCTTCCTTTACCGCAAACTGATGAAGCTTAACAGGGAGAGTTTTTTCACGCGCCGGATCTTTTTGTCCCAGTTTTACGCGAAGTCTCGCGCGCGTGGTCGTCGGGGACTTTGAATACTTGTTTATCTGGACTGGAAACCAGGCAGGAATGCTTGCTAAATCTTGCTTTATCACAATGGGTCCGCGAACCCCGGCCCTCGGGTGCTTTGAAACTTCACAATGGCAATCCGGCCCGCTCAAGGTTTGAGTCTCTTCTCAGCTCTCTTCTCTTTCTTTTCCTTTCTGTCCTCTTATATTAGCTCTCATCTTTCTCTCCTTTCATACCTTGTCTCATCTATCCTCTCATCTTCTCTCTGTCTTTTCTTTTCTCTCTACTTTCTACTCTCCTGCCTCTCCCCTCAACACTCTCCTCTCATCTCCCCTCTCTTGCCTCTCTTCTGCACTCTCATCTGACTTGCAGCCATGATCTATCTTTTTTATCAGGCCCACGCAAAAAAAGTTATTTAAATATTGGAAAAGTAATTTCGCAAACTAATTTAAAAGCTTTTTAATTTTGTGTCCTAAAGTAAACTGGTTTCTTTCTACCCATCCTCCAGTCCAGATGAGCTCTTAGTAGTCCATGCATCTATCCTTCGAAAGAAAACAAAGTCGCATCAGCAAAGTTATTGTGTTTGTCTTTTTGTCAAGGGAATATTCATCCATTACTTATGCCAAGAAGAAAGACCCTTTGCACCTTGCTGTATAAGTTTTCTTTCCCGGGAGCAGAGATCTTGATTTCCTGACATTCTGGCGCTCTTTTGTTCCGTCCAAAGCTGGCCGCTTGACAACTGCGAGCTAACAAAAACTGTCTGCCACAGATCAAGAACAAATCGGGGTTAGGTGTCGATTGATTACCTGGGCTGCTAAGCTGGCCAAAAATAACACTAGGTCAAAGATTCGCGATGCCATGGGTAACTATGGGACTGAGGATGCTGTGCTGAAGAATGGACCGAAGGTGGTTGGGCGGGTTGGTTAAGAAGACAGAAAATGGGGTTTAAGAAGTGATGAGTCTAGGACAATGTGCGATAGGTGTAAGAGAGCGGTAACGACAGAGAGGGAAGAAAAGAAGGTATGAGATGATATGAGAGGGTATGAGAGGGTATGAGAGGGTATGAAAGGGTATGAGAGGGTATGAGAGGATATGAGAGGGTATGAGAGGGTATGAGAGGGTATGAGAGGGTATGAGAGGGTATGAGTGGGTATGAGAGGGTATGAGAGGGTATGAGAGGGTATGAAACAGTAGGAGAGGATATGAGAGGGTATGAGAGGGTATGAGAGGGTATGAGAGGGTATGAGAGGGTATGAGAGGGTATGAGAGGGTATGAGAGGGTATGAAACAGTAGGAGAGGGTATGGGAGGGTAGAAGAGGGTATGAAATAGTAGGAGAGGGTATGAAACAGTAGGAGAGAGTATGAAACAGTAGGAGAGGGTATGAAACGATAGGAGAGGGTATGAAACAGTAGGAGAGGTTATTGAAGTGTAGGAGAGGGTATGAAACAGTAGGAGGGGGTATGGCAGGGTAGGAGAGGGTATGGGAGGGTATGAGAGGGTATGAAACAGTAGGAGAGGGTATGGGAGGGTAGGAGAGGGTATGGGAGGGTAGTAGAGGGTATGGGAGGGTAGTAGAGGGTATGGGAGGGTAGTAGAGGGTATGGGAGGATAGTAGAGGGTATGGGAGGGTAGTAGAGGGTATGAAACAGTAGGAGAGGGTATGGGAGGGTAGGAGAGGGTATGGGAGGGTAGGAGAGGCTATGGGACGGTATGAGAGGGTATGATAGGGTAGAGGAGGGTAGGAGAGGGTAGGAGAGGGTAGGAGAGGGTATGAGAGGGTAGTAGAGGGTATGAAACAGTAGGAGAGGGTATGGGAGGGAAGGAGAGAGTACGAGAGGATAAAGGTTAGAGAGACAGGAAAGGTCATTTCAAACTAAATGTTCCAAATAACATTCATGACAACGCTCATAAAAATTTTGCTCAAAATTTGAGCCCAAAAATATCAAAGTCCGCGAATTCAAGAATAATATGAAACTTTTCACGGCTCTAGATTTTCCGCAACCTTCACTTCCCAGCTCTTGTTTTTCTCCCCTGCTCGAAGAGTATTATTGATCCCTTGCTCAGCCTTCGTACCCCCGCCAATTGACCACCAAAGTCGAAGGCTCAAAGCCAGCCAAAGTGACTCCCAGCCTCTTCTCTCTTCCCCTTTCTCTTACACTGCATAAACCCTCTTCGCTTTTAATCCTCGGGGCCAAGTCTTGGCAAGATGTTATCTCAAAATCCCAATCTTTCATTCATAGGATGTTATATTTCCTTACAGACTGGGGCAGCGCTGCCTTTTCCTCCGTTCGACGGCTGGCGATTTTGTGCTCCGAAAAGAAAAACAGATATTTCCCGAACTCAGACGGCAAGGAGACGGACTGGCATCTTCTCTGGGAAAATGCATTCTACGACTGGGCGAATGCCTGATAGAGAGAAAAAGACGGGAAGGCAGAGACAGAAGATAGGGAGAGAGACTTCGAGGCGAAAAAGAAGATGGAGAAGGGGAAAGTGAGATAGAGAGGGAGGGAGAGGGAAACAGTGAGAGGGAGAAGGGAGAGAGTGAGGGGAGAGGGAGAGAGTGAGGGGAGAGGGATAGTGTGAGGAGAGAGGGAGAGAGTGAGGGGAGAGGGAGAGAGTGAGGGGAGAGGGAGAGAGTGAGGGGAGATGGAGAGAGTGAGGGGAGAGGGAGAGAGTGAGGGGAGAGGGAGAGAGTGAGGGGAGAGGGAGAGCGAGAGAGTGAGGAGAGAGGGAGAGAGTGAGGGGAGACGGAGAGCGAGAGAGTGAGGAGAGAGGGAGAGAGTGAGGGGAGAGGGAGAGAGTGAGGGGAGAGGGAGAGAGTGAGGGGAGAGGGAGAGAGTGAGAGGAGAGGGAGAGACTGAGGGGAGAGGGAGAAAGTGACGGCAGAAGAAAAGAGAGTAAGAGTGAGAGGGAGAGAGTGCGGGAAAGAAAGAGATTGAGACGGAGAGTGAAAGGGAAAAGAACAGAGTGAGATGGAGAGTGAGAGTGAGAGGAAGAGAACTAGAGAAGACAGAAAGAAATAAAACAATTCAATTTCCCATTCAGCATTGGTCAACCAGCACCTATATATCTAAGAAGTAGGTTAGTACGCCATGTATAAAACAAGCATCTATTCTATACGCATATAGAAAAGAATAATAATATTCAGCTGAACCTTAACGCAGAACACGCGCATTGCACCCAAGCCAGTCATGCCAGACAGACAGCATGAGATAGATAGATGGAGGATGCTGGGACACAGAGCAGCGCAGCTCCACCGTGTATACGAAGGGCCGTCCTCTCTTGTGCTGCTCGACTGCCTGCCGCCCTCTTCTACTCCAAAATACGCCGCATAGAGGGGGGGATTAGAAAATCTCCCACTGCACACAGGATAGGACAGGCTTGTAATCCTCAATAGGCTCATTTTCCCCCCCTCCTATTTCGCCTACAACCCCGTTCCCCATCTTCGAAGCACCTCGGCATTTCCCGAGCCAGCGGTGTGGCAACAGCGGATTCGCCTTAATCCCCTTTTTGCCCACCAGTCGCCCCCACCCTCCCAGATGATGATTCCCTGCATCAGCGAGGTCCCCAAGGTATTAAGCTATGCTCCCAGGTGTACAGTTAATGCTTAAGCCGATTTCAGGCCTAATATTATAGCTGTAAATATAGAGGCCTCCATCTTAGCCTTCTCGACCCCTTCTCTGAGTCTTTTATGACATTGTTGATAATGTTATTTTTGTAATTAGTCAGCAGTAGCTGACAGTATCTTTGTACTATTAATTCCCTGTAAGTGTCTTATATCTGTCCTGTGTTCTATCTGTCCTGAGTTCTATCTGTCCTGAGTTCTATCTGTCCTGAGTTCTATCTGTCCTGAGTTCTATCTGTCCTGAGTTCTATCTGTCCTGAGTTCTATCTGTCCTGAGTTCTATCTGTCCTGAGTTCTATCTGTCCTGAGTCTTTTATGACATTGTTGATAATGTTATTTTTGTAATTAGTCAGCAGTAGCTGACAGTATCTTTGTACTATTAATTCCCTGTAAGTGTCTTATATCTGTCCTGTGTTCTATCTGTCCTGAGTTCTATCTGTCCTGAGTTCTATCTGTCCTGAGTTCTATCTGTCCTGAGTTCTATTTGTCCTGAGTTCTATCTGTCCTGAGTTCTATCTGTCCTGTGTTCAATCTGTCCTGTGTTCTATCTGTCTTGAGTTCTATTTGTCCTGTGTTCAATCTGTCCTGTGTTCTATCTGTCCTGAGTTCTATCTGTCCTGAGTTCTATTTGTCCTGTGTTCAATCTGTCCTGTGTGTTCCATCTGTCCTGTGTGTTCCATCTGTCCTTTGTTCTACCTGTCCTGTGCGTTCTATTTTGTCCTACATTATACCCTTATCCTATTCTCTATTAGTCTGGTGTTCTAAGATCCATAATTCGCCCCCTGCTGTGAGAGGTCAGCAGTCCTCGGACTAAGAGGCTAGATATAGTAAAGAGAATCGAACCCGGGCCACCCAATCTCGTCAGAGGGTCTCAGACCTGTCAGTTCCCAGTTGGGGGAGAATTTTCAGTGCGATTTCACTAGCAGAGAAACGAATGGGAGAAATGGGAGAACCGGGAGGCGGGACCCCCTCTTCGAAAAAATGAGGATTAAGCAAATCCGGTTGAAAGTTCCCATTGCCAGCATGGGATCTTGCTGGGATTTTATTCTCTGCCGCATTTTTTCCTCTCAATCCTTCGTCCGGCTCGAATCGGACTCGAAAACACAGAGCCATCGCCATAAAACTTCTCCGATCAGCTAAATGGGATTTGAGCACGGCGGGCAGAAGGAGAGTGGGATTTAGAAGACTCTCCTAAAAATTTTCCCCTCCAATTTGACCGTCTTTCGAGGGAACCCTTAAGCTGGTTTGACATGCCAAATCCTCTGCACTGCCAGAATTTTGTCATCAGTATCTCTGGGCGAGGTCGGACTCGCTAGCATTTTCTCACTCTGTATCTCACGCTTTGTCTCGCTTATTCTCACCCTGTATCTCACGCTTTGTCTCAACTTATTCTCACCCTGTATCTCACGCTTTGTCTCAACTTATTCTCACCCTTTGTCTCACGCTTTGTCTCACCTCATTCTCACCCTGTATCTCACGCTTTGTCTCACCTCATTCTCACCCTGTATCTCACGCTTTGTCTCACCTCATTCTCACCCTGTATCTCACGCTTTGTCTCACCTCATTCTCACCCTGTATCACACGCTTTTTCTCACCTTATTCTCACCCTGTATCTCATGCTTTGTCTCACCTCATTCTCACCCTGTATCTCACGCTTTGTCTCACCTCATTCTCACCCTGTATCTCATGCTTAGTCTTTTTTATTTTTATTGTCTCTCACGCTTTTTCTCACCTTATTCTCACCCTGTCTCTCATGCTTTGTCTCATCTTATCTCACTATTCTCATCTTCTTCCCCATTCCTTAACTCATGCAGCAATAAATCCCCAAGATCCCACCAGCTGCTCACCGATCGATGATGACGGGATCGCTGGGTGTTTCATTTCGATTGCCGCAAGACTTCTTGTCGCAGCAGCGGCTGCACATGACTTCGTGAGTCAGCAGCACCCGGCACATCTCCGGGTTCTTGTCTTGGCCCTCGTATACTATGGCCTGCGAATTGGTGAGTCGAAGAAAAATCCAGAATCTATTCTCAAATCAAATATCTAATCTCAAATCCCAGATCTAATCTCAAATCCCAGGTCTAATATCAAATCCCTGATCTAATCTCAGATCCCAATCTAATCTCAAATCCCAATCTAATCTCAAATCCAATATCTACAATCTCAAATCCAATATCTAATCTCAAATTCCAATCTAATCTCAAATCCAATATCTACAATCTCAAATCCAATATCTAATCTCAAATCCAATATCTAGTCTCAAATCCCAATCTAATCTCAAATCCAATATCTACAATCTCAAATCCCATTTCTAATCTTAAATCCCATGTCTAATCTCAAATTTCAGATCTAATCTCAAATCCCATATCTAAACTAAGAAATCTCAAATCGCAGATCTAATCTGGATTTTCAAATCTCAAATTCTTCATAGAAGCCCGATCCGAAATCCTAACTTTCACCTCAGTTCCCAATTTTCATTAAAATCGAATTTTTTGTCAAAGATCCCACGACTCTAAATGTCTTTGCAGTGCAAGTAATCTGGGGATTTTATCCCCAAAAATAAACTCAATGATTTAGATTTCACCCAGTAACCATGGAAACAAAAAAATTAAAAAAAACTCTCACTGTTTTGGTCACAGAGTCCACCAGTCTTATATAGATATTCTGCTCCTGCCGAATGCCTGTAATGAAGTCAGGGTGTTGCATTACTCGGTAGTGAATAGGCAATATCATATTCAAATCTCAAATCCAAAGTTAAGTAAAGAGTTGAGTAAAACAATTGCCATCGTCAGTGAAGCAAGACTGACGCACACAACAAACATGCATAACACTCGCACATAACACTATCACACATAACACTCAAGCATAACACTATCACACATAACACCATCACACATAACACTCGCACATAACACTATCACACATAACACTATTGCACATAACACTCAAGCATAACACTATCGCACATAACACTATCACACATAACACTATCACACATAACACCATCACACATAACACTATCACACATAACACTATCGCACATAACACTATCACACATAACACTCAAGCATAACACTATCACACATAACACTATTGCGCATAACACTCGCACATAACACTATCACACATAACACTCAAGCATAACACTATCACACATAACACTCAAGCATAACACTATCACACATAACACTATCGCACATAACACTATTGCACATAACACTCGCACATAACACTATCACACATAACACTCAAGCATATCACTATCACACATAACACTGGATAACACTATTGCACATAACACTCCCACATAACACTATCACACAAAACACTATCGCACATAACACTCACGCACAAAAACGCACATAAAACACAAAAACACACACAAAACACACACTTGCCACACACATTACAGACAGGCGTCACGCAATAAATTCAATTCTGCATCGAGAGCCGAAACGGTTAATCAATTTTTTTCTCCTGCGTTTCAATTCAAGACGACAAGGAGGCACTTGTGGGCAGGTCGAGGGGCGGCTGCACACAGGTTGTGTAATCAGGAGCTGAACCCTATACACACACATTATATAAAACACTTCCCAGCTCCAACCTGTCTGACTAAACCCGGCAAACTCGCAGTGTGATAAATGCAATCCAGCCACTCCATTAGGCAGATTAAACCGCACACAGTGGGATATTGAAACAGATCTGGCAAATCTATCCAACCCAGAGATATGCAATATTATATTCATCTATAGAATATACAACTTCAGATGAGGCTGAAGCGTTGTTTTACGGTGGCGGCGAATGCTTAAACCAATACGTGAGAGTTAACACGCCTTTTAATTGTGGCGTTTTTTTATTAATACCGAACCCGCATGCTGAAAATTTTACACAGTTTATTAATTTCATTTTCTATAGCCACGTTAGTCTGGGCTGGTAGTAGGCAGGAATATGCGAAATTGAATTGAATCTGCAAAGAGTAAAACAGAGATGATAGTGACTGTTGAGTGAGAAATGAGATAAGAGACTGAAGGAGATAAGAGACTGAGGGAGATAAGAGACTGAGGAAGATAAGAGACTGAGGAAGATAAGAGACTAAAGGAGATAAGAGACTGAGGGAGATAGAGACTGAGAGAGATAAGAGACTGAGGGAGATAAGAGACTGAGAGAGATAAGAGACTGAGGGAGATAAGAGACTGAGGGAGATAAGAGACTGAGGGAGATAAGAGACTGAGGGAGATAAGAGACTGAAGGAGATAAGAGACTGAGGGAGATAAGAGACTGAGAGAGATAAGAGACTGAGGGAGATAAGAGACTGAAGGAGATAAGAGACTGAGGGAGATAAGAGACTGAGGAAGATAAGAGACTAAAGGAGATAAGAGACTGAGGGAGATAGAGACTGAGAGAGATAAGAGACTGAGGGAGATAAGAGACTGAGAGAGATAAGAGACTGAGGGAGATAAGAGACTGAGGGAGATAAGAGACTGAGGGAGATAAGAGACTGAGGGAGATAAGAGACTGAGGGAGATAAGAGACTGAAGGAGATAAGAGATTGAGGGAGATAAGAGACTGAGGGAGATAAGAGACTGATGGAGATAAGAGACTGATGGAGATAAGAGATTGAGGGAGATAAGAGACTGAGGGAGATAAAAGACTGAGGGAGATAAGAGACTGGGGAGATAAGAGACTGATGGAGATAAGAGACTGAGGGAGATAAGAGACTGAGTTGGGTAAAGAAACGAATATGCAACCACAAAGACCTTTTCGGCATGAGGCAGAATATGAGTTGGCTCTCAATCGATGAGGTGTTGTGTTCCTGCTACTGCCTGCCAGGTGACGTGGCACCGGCGGGGTCAAATAGCACATTATTAGGCCACTTAACTTCTATATTTACACATAAATTGAATTTGCCAGCACCTTCGCTCTCTCTGTCCCGCCCTCGCCGATCTATCTCTTCTTTCTTACCGAATTTCTTGCGCAATTAAAAGTCTAATTCGGATATTTAAATAATTGAATTGGCTCCTAATTGGCGCGCGCCTCATAGCGGCGGGCACGGCCTGGTGTTTGGTTTCCTACCGAGAGAGGTTGAGAAAATTTTGAGCCCGAAACCAAACTCAATTGGGTGCTAATTACTCTCTTTAGTCCGCCCGTCGAGTGTGTGCTGCTGGCGCAGAGACAGTTGCGCCTTGTTGCTCAGCTCAATGCAAATTATAATACACTGATAATTGACCCCCCATATGCCGAAAACTATTATACTCTGTCCCAGCCTTGACAACAAAATCATCTCTTGCTATTTTATATAGTCAAAATTTGACAAAAATTTAATGATGAAAAACGTTTGGGCGGCAGAGGTGACCCACCCCCCCCCGTTTTGCCGCTTTCAACAAAGACTTGTCAACTAATTAATGGAACAAAGATGGGATATATATAAATGAGCGAGTAGGATAAAACAATGGGAGAAAGTATCATGAGAGTCTGTGTGAGATTCTGCGTGAGAGTCTGTGAGATCCTGTGTGAGAGTCTTTATGAGAGTCTGTGTGAGAGTCTGTGTGAAAGTCTCTGTGAGAGTCTGTGTGAGATTCTGTGTGAGATTCTTTGAGATTCTTTTTTAGAATCTAGAGAATCTTTTATGAGAGTCTGTGTGAGAGTCTGTGTGAAAATCTGTGTGGGATTCTTTTAGATTCTTTGTGGAAGTCTTTATGAGAGTCTGTGTGAGATTCTTTATGCGAGTCTTTATGAGATCCTGTGTAAGAGTCTTTATGAGAGTCTGTGTGAGATTCTTTGTGCGAGTCTTTATGAGATCCTGTGTGAGAGTCTTTATGAGAGTCTGTGTGAGATATCTTGTGTGAGAGTCTTTATGAGAGTCTGTGTGAGAGTCTGTATGAGAGTCTGTATGAGATCCTGTGTGAAAATCTGTGTGGGATTCTTTTAGATTCTTTGTGAAAGTAGTCTGTGTGAGATTCTTTGTGAGAGACTTTATGAGATCCTGTGTGAGAGTCTTTATGAGAGTCTGTGTGAGATTCTTTGTGAGAGACTTTATGAGATCCTGTGTGAGAGTCTTTATGAGAGTCTGTGTGAGATTCTTTGTGAGAGTCTCTATGAGATCTTGTGTGAGAGTCTTTATGAGAGTCTGTGTGAGAGTCTGTATGAGATACTGTGTGAGAGTCTTTATGAGATCCTGTGTGAAAATCTGTGTGGGATTCTTTTAGATTCTTTGTGAAAGTAGTCTGTGTGAGATTCTTTGTGAGAGTCTTTATGAGAGTCTGTGTGAAATTCTTTGTGTGATTCTACGGGGAGATTCTATGGAATAGTCTTCGCGAGAGTCTGTGACACAGTCCGTGGAAAAGTCTGAGAGTCATGGTGTGAGAGTCCATGAGTTATTTAAAGAAGATTTTACAACCGCTGTTAAAACCAACTCTGAAAAAACCCTTCGAACCTGAAATATCCTTCGTTTATACCCGCCCTCGCACAATTTTATTTTAACTTTAACTTTTGCTTTTGCCTTTTTTCACCCTTAAATTTTCCTCTTTTCCATTTCCGTCTCTCTTGGGAAATTTTCGTTCCAGCCGAAGAAGAGGCAGGGAGATCTTTCCAGTTTTCATTTATTTTTCTCCAAGCCAGCACAGAATGCTTCAGCTCCTCAGGCGCAGCGGCCGGCCATCGCCGCTGGTCCCCCCTCCTCCCCCTCTTCAATTCTTGTTGAAAGTTCCCCCCCCCTGACTTCCCAATCAGCAGTCAGCGCCCCGTGACCATCGCGCGGACCGCTCTGAAGTCAAGCCTGATTCACTGCTCACCCATCCAACTCTCTCTCTCCATCTCCATCTCTTTCTTTTTCTCTTTCTGCTTTGCTTCAAAAAGCAACAAACGGGACAGATATGGGGAATGAAATCAATTATTCAGAGTCGAAGGGAGAGGGGAGATGGGAGGGAGGCTGAGAGAGAACCTGCAGATGAAGCTCTCAACCATCCGCTTTTGCAGTCGCCAGGGGAATTGGATTGGGTTTTTCGGTCTCGGTCACAGCCTCGCAGCCTCATCTGCGCTCTGCAGCGGTGAAATCCTCCTATATTATTATTATTGTTATTATTATTATTCATCATCGAACCAAAAGCTTTATGACACAGATAAACAAGAGGCACCAACCCTCGTGACTTTTCGCTGATGACGAGGCGGCCAGGATCTCCGCACGAACTTATTAAAAATGAAAATTTTAATCCCCGAACAACGGGACCGCTTCTTTATTTCGTATCTTTCTCTGTTCTATACCAGCTATCTTAGCTTTGGGAAGAAATCCCAGTTGGGTTGTATCTCTACTCAAGCTAATTTAGCTCTCGGCGCCTTCTCTTTAACTCAGCTTCACTGCAGTGTTTGAGCTCCCTCGAGGCCGCGGCAATATAAATATTAGATGGATAAATCTTCTCCTGCTTTTTCTGCTTCTTCTTCAAGTTTGTGAAAGACGAAATGAAAATGACAAAGTGGCGATACAGTTTGCGCAAGAAGCGAACTACAAGTATACAGCCAGTTTAGTTGCATGCTCAGTCCCTGGAGAATCTGGATCACTGACTCAATTTCACCATCGTATAATCTTATAACCTTTTTACAAGCTCTCTCGCTAACCGGAAGTGACACGTCAGCGAAATCTGACATGTTTGTCTAAGCTAGCTATTGTCTAAATCTACTACCGTAAAAGACAATGGATCTCTATAGTACAGGAGCGTATAAAGAAGTTCCAATTTACCTTGAGGGCTTGGACCTTATTAATTACAAAATCAAACCATTTCTACTAGGATTCGAAATTGACAGTCTATTTATGCAACTGGACCAGATTGAAGGCCTGGACTTATTTTGGTTTGGTTTGGATTTATTATAATTTAGAACAAGTCCTTTAGAAGATTCCCAAGCTTGTGTGTGTGGGGAACCAAGACAGACCACTCTGCACATCTGGCATAGCAACAGATAGTCGGCGCCATCTTGGGTGTTGCAGAACCTTTCGAATAGATAAATAGAATTACTTTATAATCCGCAGTCCCTATGCAACATTACTCAAGACACTTGAGCTCAATTCTCCATTCTAAATAAAGTCCCGAGCAACACATCATTTATGCGGGTTTAGGCGGGCCCAACTGAGTTGTCAACATGTTGCTTTTGAGTACAGGTGTATACAACTTCTGCTTTGAAACCACTCACTCTGTACAAGTGCCAACCATAACTACAGGATCAACTCGTAAATATTTGATGAATCCGGGCACAGTGCAATGGTATTACAAGTACCCCGTGATTTATCTATACCCCTGCATATGATGAAGCAATGAATGCAAAAAAAAACTCTATACAAAGATCATGCATACGGGCTCGAGAATCGCTTGAGGGCAGAGCCACCCATGTTTGGGACATTCTTTCAAGGATGAAGCGTGTTACACACGAATTGCCCAGCATCCTTACGAGTATTAATAATAATTACAAGTACCAGCAGGAACTCCTTCACTCTCCATCATGGCTATGGAGAAAACTGATCAACATCCATGATAAATATAACTGTGAGAGCCTCTTCAAATTTGAGACAATTGGCCTGGAGTTTTTGTTTTTGTTTGCCAATCTTCTAAAGCACACAGAGCTGCTGTGGGAAAATTGCTACCTGAAGCTGTCTACTTCTCTATCTCCTCTGTCTACTCTCCCCCCTGTCTATTTCTCTCTCTCCCCTCTGTCTACTTCTCACTTTGTCCCCTGTCTACCTCTCTCTCCGCTGCCTACGAGCTACTTCTCGCTCTCCCTGTCTACTTCTCAACCCCCTGTCTACTTCTCAACCCCCTGTCTACTTCTCTATCTCCCCCGTCTACTCTCTCCCCTGTTTTTTCTCTCTACCCCCTCTGTCTACTTCTCCCTTTGACCCCTGTCTACCTCTCTCTCCGCTGCCTACTTCTCGCTCACCCCCGTCTACGCTCCCCCTGTCTACTCTCTCCATGTCTACTCTCTTCCCTGTCTACTCTCTCCATGTCTACTCTCTTCCCTGTCTACTCTCTCCATGTCTACTCT
Organism: Macrostomum lignano; assembly: GCA_002269645.1. Taxonomy (NCBI): domain Eukaryota; kingdom Metazoa; phylum Platyhelminthes; family Macrostomidae; genus Macrostomum; species Macrostomum lignano. The sequence continues at coordinate 57,694 of NIVC01002081.1, read as the reverse complement.
CTTCCCTGTCTACTTCTCTATCTCCCCCGTCTACTCTCTCCCCTGTTTTTTCTCTCTACCCCCTCTGTCTACTTCTCCCTTTGACCCCTGTCTACCTCTCTCTCCGCTGCCTACTTCTCGCTCACCCCCGTCTACGCTCCCCCTGTCTACTCTCTCCATGTCTACTCTCTTCCCTGTCTACTTCTCACTATGTCTACTTCTCTCCCCTGTCTATACTCTCCCCCTGTTTACTCTCCCCCTGCCTACTTCTCTATCCGCTACAACTCTCAAGCCGTTAACTCCTTAATTCCACCGCTGCTAAAAACCTCAATAAATTTTTCAATTTCATCTTTCTTCCCATAATATCAATAACAGCGCCGCCAAGTTTTGAGCATCAATTTTAATTTGATTTCGCCAACTGAAAGCGTCAAAAATCTCTGCACTAGTCATATTATATAAATGGCCATAACTGTTTGCATGCATTATGCATTAAGGCATTTACAAGCTGGCCACAGACAGAGATAGATAGAGACTGCATGAGAGATGACGACTGACGGGAAATGATGAGGATAGCGCTCTCTTTGAGGCGAAAGCTGGTCACGTGCTGACGCCGAGCTCAAATATTTGACATTGCGTGAAATAAAAGGCGAGGTGAAGGTGCTAAAGGTCTCTATATATGGACGATTGAATGCTAATTTGAGCCGTCCAGACTCCCGCTTCATCGCTGTCAATAAATACAACGCCTTTGCCGTATACGTCAGACGGCAGGCGACAGAAGGCCACGCATAGAGCGATTGTTTTTAGATGAAGTTGAGAAGCTGGATGGTATGGTATAGAAGCGCGGTAGAAATACGCCAGCAGTTGGTTTTTGACAAGTTTTAGAAGTCGCTGTCTGTAAATATCTTATCAATGATTTTGCGCATTGCGTCATCCATCCACCTGTAGTCGTTTCCTGTGCTTTTCAACTTTCGGCTTTTGTCTATGTAAAACGAATTTCTTAGAAAATAAGGTCAATAAAGGTCATAAACTCACCGCTAGCGTACATCAGGTACAGCAGGTAGTGAATGCCGTTGCTGGTCCGTTCAGATTTTGGCTCCTGCGGTTTTGGGAGGAACAATAATAAACATATTTATTTGCTTTTATTTGGTCACTCTGTCACTCTATGAAATGATTATCACTCTGTCACTCTATGAAATGATTATCACTCTGTCACTCTATGATTCTCACTCTGTCACTATGATTATCACTCTGTCACTCTATGATTCTCACTCTGTCACTTTATGAAATGATTATCACTCTGTCACTCTATGATTCTCACTCTGTTACTTTATGAAATGATTATCACTCTGTCACTCTATGATTCTCACTCTGTTACTTTATGAAATGATTATCACTCTGTCACTCTATGATTATCACTCTGTCACTCTATGATTCTCACTCTGTCACTTTATACGATTCCCACTGTCACTCTATGATTCTCACTCTGTCACTCTATGAAATGATTATCACTCTGTCACCCTATGATTCTCACTTTGTCACTTTATACGATTCCCACTCTGTCACTCTATGATTCTCACTCTGTCACTGTATGAAATGATTCATAGAGTGAATCTATGCCTAGATTTATGACACTTGGCCTATCATTCTATGACTCTAAGCATGTCACTCTAAGCCTGTCACTTTATGACTCTAAACCTGTCACTCTAAGCCTGTCACTTTATGACTCTAAACCTGTCACTCTAAACCTGTCACTCTAAACCTGTCACTCTAAACCTGTCACTCTAAACCTGTCACTCTAAACCTGTCACTCTAAACCTGTCACTCTAAACCTGTCACTCTAAACCTGTCACTCTAAACCTGTCACTCTAAACCTGTCACTCTAAACCTGTCACTCTAAACCTGTCACTCTAAACCTGTCACTCTAAACCTGTCACTCTATATGACTCTAAACCTGTCACTCTAAACCTGTCACTCTATATGACTCTAAACCTGTCACTCTAAACCTGTCACTCTATATGACTCTAAACCTTTCACTCTAAACCTGTCACTCTAAACCTGTCACTCTAAACCTGTCACTCTAAACCTGTCACTCTAAACCTGTCACTCTAAACCTGTCACTCTAAACCTGTCACTCTAAACCTGTCACTCTAAACCTGTCACTCTAAACCTGTCACTCTAAACCTGTCACTCTAAACCTGTCACTCTAAACCTGTCACTCTAAACCTGTCACTCTAAACCTGTCACTCTATATGACTCTAAACCTGTCACTCTAAACCTGTCACTCTATATGACTCTAAACCTGTCACTCTAAACCTGTCACTCTATATGACTCTAAACCTGTCACTCTAAACCTGTCACTCTATATGACTCTAAACCTTTCACTCTAAACCTGTCACTCTAAACCTGTCACTCTAAACCTGTCACTCTAAACCTGTCACTCTAAACCTGTCACTCTAAACCTGTCACTCTAAACCTGTCACTCTAAACCTGTCACTCTAAACCTGTCACTCTAGGCCTGTCACTCTAAACCTTTCACTCTTAGCCTGTCACGTAAGCCTGCCACTCTAAGCCTATCATTCTTAGCCTGTCACTCTGACTCTCACTCCGGCCCCAGCTCACCATGTCGCCCTCCACAAAGCCGACAAACATTGCCCGCTCAATTTCCACCGGCTGTCCATGTCGGTCGTACAAGGCGATCACGAAGTGAAAAAAGTTGCTCTTGCGCAGATTGGACGGCGGCTGCTTCTCGAAGTGGGCACGCGAAATTCCAGAGTGCTGAACAGGAGGGGACTGCGACGGGGAATCAATTTGGGTTCAGATTCGTGTTGTCGAAGTTTTTGAAATTGGAGTCGGGAGATCTATCGTAGATCTATAGCTGATTAGGAAGATCTATCGTACATCTATAGCTGATTAGGAAGGTCTATCTTAGATCTATAGCTGATTAGGAAGGTCTATCGTGGAAGGTCTATCGTGGATTTATATGGTTGATTGGGAGATATATCGTAGATCTATAGTTTATTAGGAAGATCTATCGTAAATCTATAGTTTATTAGAGAGATCTATCGTAGATCTATAGTTGATTGGGAGATCTATGGTAGATCTATAATTGATTGGAGAGATCTATCGTAGATCCATAGTTGATTGGAGAGATCTATCGTAGATCTATAATTGATTGTAGAGATCTATAGTTTATTAGGAAGATCTATCGTGAATATATAGTTGATTAGAGACATCTATCGTAGATCTATAGTTTATTTGAGAGATCTATCGTATAGATCTATAGTTGATTGGAGAGATCTATCGTAGATCTATAGTTGATCGGAGAGATCTATCAAAGATCTATAACTGATTGTAGAGATCTATCGTAGATCTATAGCTGATTAGGAAGATCTATAGTAGATCTATAGTTGATTAGGAGATCTATCGTAGATCTATAATTGATTGTAGAGATCTATAGCTGATTAGGAAGATCTATCGTGAATCTATAGTTGATTAGAGACATCTATCGTAGATCTATAGTTTATTGGAGAGATCTATCGTATAGATCAAAAGTTGATTGGAAAGATCTATCGTAGATCTACAGTTGACTGGATAAATCTATCGTATAGATCTATAGCTTTTGAATAGGTAGATTTATCCTAGGTTGATTTATGTTGAATATGAATATCTATATCAGACTCTATAGTGTATAGATCAGCCATAAATCAACGTGGTCGTGATTCAACTGAAATTTAAATGATTTTTCATAATCATAAAGTGACACACACAGAAACTCACTTGCTGCCAGCGGAGTCTGCCGTCTGTATCCAGTTGCGCACAATCGGGCCTCGAGATTCGTGTTTAATCCCGTTGTTACCGATTATTTCCTGGGAAATATTTTCATTGGGCGATTTATCAAATTATGTGTGCTTAAAGAAGAATCGCTAGCACAGGTGTGTCAGAAAGAAGGCTAGTACAAAGATAGTTTATAATAATATGCATTCAAATCAATAAATAAACAACTCAAATGATAAATTTTAACTGATGCTCACCATGCTCAAGACTGGTTGGTTATGCAAATTGTGTTACAGACAGACGCGGCGCTAACAAAGAGACGGCCTAGCAACCACTTGTAATAATTACTGGTATATAGTAAATACACCCTAATAGTTAAAATATGTCCCTGGTGGGAAAAATCTTTCAATAGAGGAAGCAGTATGTTAAGATAGATGAGAGATGCTGCGAGCTGCGAGGCTGTGATGATGCCGCTGTGTGAGCCTAGAAAATATCTGTTCCTCCAGGGACTGCGATGACCGCTTCTGTTGCTGCTTCCGCAATGATTGAATTTCTCGTGGGAGATCTCCTATTGCCCTGCAGTTCCGTCTCCTCAGCTTAATACCCACCCCTCACCTACACACGTCTCACTGGGCTGGGGGAGGCTGGGGGTTGGGCCGGTGAGACCACCATCGGGTCATCGCAGCGGCCCATCGCCTCATCCTATCCAATTGCGGTTGCTCTGTCGCCGCCCCCCAAGTTGAAAGCCAATTATCGACCAGAGATGGTGGGATCTGGGAAATTCAACGGAGCCAATGGGAGGGCAGCTCGGAGTTTCAGGAGAGAAGTGAATTCAGTGGGGATTTTCTTTAGACAAGTTGAACAGTCAATACACCAGCAGGCTACAACAGAGTCTGTGAAGGTAATTTCAGGAAGCCCAAGTCCCAACGAGGGCGAATCCCGGGGATCAAGACTCAGGTGGTTGGGCGGATCCCAGGGATCAAAACTAAGGAGAGGGCGGATCCTGGGGATTAAGACTTAGGAGCGGGCGGATTCTTGGGATAAAACTCGGGTGGATCCCAGGGATCAAGACTCAGGAGGGGCGGATCCCGGGGATCAAGACTCAGGAGGGGGGCGGATCCCTGGATCAAGATTCAGGAGGGGGGCGGATCCCTGGATCAAGACTCAGGAGGGGGGGCGGATACCTGGATCAAGACTCAGGAGGGGGGGCGGATCCCTGGATCAAGACTCAGGAGGGGGGCGGATCCCTGGATCAAGACTCAGGAGGGGGGGCGGATCCCTGGATCAAGACTCAGAAGGGGGGGCGGATCCCTGGATCAAGACTCAGGAGGGGGCGGATCCCTAGATCAAGACTCAGGAGGGGGAGGATCCCGGTGTCATTACCTATTGGGGGCTAATGAGGCTATGGTCTATCAGTTTCATAACAACATTTGCTTGATCCCCTACACAAAAGTTCCTAATCGAGTATTGACATCTGAATCGTACAATATTCATATTTATTCATCGACCGAACATGTTATGAAATACGCTTTATTTAATATAGCACAAAATTTAAATTATCACACGATGAAATTACCACGACTACTGATTAAAACTACTAAAAGTAGTGTATGAGTTTTAAAAATAGGTACATGTTATAACAAAGTAAAACCCCCAACTGCGTAATAATGCACATTTTTTGATTCTAGAGACTGCAGTGCATACATACCCTCTGATGCTAAAACATACCCTCTGATGCTAAAACATACCCTCTGATGCTAAAACATACCCTCTGATGCTAAAACATACCCTCTGATGCTAAAACATACCCTCTGATGCTAAAACATACCCTCTGATGCTAAAACATACCCTCTGATGCTAAAACATACCCTCTGATGCTAAAACATACCCTCTGATGCTAAAACATACCCTCTGATGCTAAAACATACCCTCTGATGCTAAAACATACCCTCTGATGCTAAAACATACCCTCTGATGCTAAAACATACCCTCTGATGCTAAAACATACCCTCTGATGCTAAAGCATACCCTCTGATGCTAAAACATACCCTCTGATGCTAAAACATACCCTCTGATGCTAAAACATACCCTCTGATGCTAAAAAATACCCTCTGATGCTAAAACATACCCTCTGATGCTAAAACATACCCTCTGATGCTAAAACATACCCTCTGATGCTAAAACATACCCTCTGATGCTAAAACATACCCTCTGATGCTAAAACATACCCTCTGATGCTAAAACATACCCTCTGATGCTAAAACATACCCTCTGATGCTAAAACATACCCTCTGATGCTAAAACATACCCTCTGATGCTAAAACATACCCTCTGATGCTAAAACATACCCTCTGATGCTAAAACATACCCTCTGATGCTAAAACATACCCTCTGATCAGCAAATGCTCTGATCCTAATAAAACATCCACTAATCATCTCCAAAAACGTTTTCCTTTGATTCAAATGTATTACCTTTTCTATTAAACGAGTCTAACCCTGAAATCTGTATTAGAATTTGAAGCAATAAATATATTTATATGTATTAAAAGTTATGTATTTTATGTTTACACACAGATTAAGTAAAAAAAGACACTTAAACTCATTTAAACGTAAGCTAGTCACGAGTACTCTACTCAAAAAGTAGTCATTGAAGCATTTATTTATGCGTGTTAAAATTTGAAACTAAAACCTGTTTACTCGGCGTAAAAATTTATAACTTTGCCTTTTATCGCATCAGGAAATTATGAGGAACCTGTAGCACGTTTCTGAACTGTTGCTCAAAGAAACTATAACTGAAAATCTCAACAAAACAAACAAAAATTATTCAGAATACTAGAATAAAAAAATCAAAATTGATTTGAGAAAAACACTGAGAACCAGAAATGGAGTGTAATTGTCTAAGAAGGTGCTAATTTTCTAATAGAATTTGAGATTAAAGTGTGTGACGGGCATAATAAAATATCTAGGATTGCGCAAATTGATAAATATGCAGATTGCAAACGTGCGTTTCAATACTTTTTTATTAAATCGTGTTTTAAGTTGACTTGCAACTTATTTACAGAGCACAGCGAACCAGTTGAGATGATGAGCCATAGGCAAAAACAAATTAAGCGTGCTATAATACTAAATAACTAAGTTTTAAGCGCGCTACTCATCTAAGTAGCCTGAGTAGACAAAATGATACCAAAAAACTCGAATAAAAGTTAGTTTAGAATCATTAATACACGCGCAACAACTATTCACAGAGCAAATCACAGCCTTCTTTGATGATGCCTTAGTTTAGACAAGTTTGATAGCAGAGTTACAAAAAAGAGCACAAAAAGCAACCATTACAGGGTGAGTTTGAGTAAAAATGAGGCGATTTTCGGTGAGATATTAATGACTCGCCCTAGTGAACAAATGGAAGAAATGTACAAGTTCGGAAATGCTTCACAGCATCGTCAGTGTATAGATTGGCAGGTAATAGTGCATTAGGCCAAGCTAACAGAGTCGATCGCTAAATTTCCATGTGTGAAATTGTTTCTTTAATTGTTGCACAGACTTGTCAATCAATCATGTACTACTAATATGCGCTGGCGAAACTGTACTGTAAAACTAAGATGAAATCGATGAAACAGATGAGTAAGAATGAGGAAGGAATGGTTAAATAACCTTCACTACGGAACAACTTCTTTACAACAGTGACATTATAAAGAAGATAGGGAAACTAATTAAGCATAAAAAATCAGATCTGTCAAAGCAGCAAAAATATGTACAGTTTAAGGCAGCAGAACGGTGAAATAAAAGCCAGTGTCACAAAACAGTTCTAAAACTATATAAGCATTATAGAAAGTTGCGCTGCAAATTGTGAAAAACATGTTATATACATTTTGCCTAATATATACATTCGTGATAGTACATGTCAATTGCAAACGCATTATTAGCACCTTGTTGATATGAGCATTGTTATTAATCTATAGTCATAGCATACAAAGGGTGCAAATTCATAATAAACAGTACAAATACGAGTAGCTATACGGTAGTTACAGTCAGTGGAAGACCTTGTGACGTTTGTTGCCGCATGTGAGAAAAACAACAAGCAAAAAAACTGCATGGCATTCATAAAGTCACTAATTAAACACAAAGTTCTCTGTATACTATATCGACGAACTAAGCTGTCAAACACAATAGCGCTTATTGATGAATAATGATAGTAGATACCTTAGATACAATACGAAATACTGAGACAGACAACAAAATCCTGGAATGATGCTGAGTAGAAATGTCAAGTACTACGTAGAAATATTTAACCTATAATTCAATATTTTCATAGATATTCATTAGTATTATATTCTATTATTTAAATATTCACTTCTTAGCTTTGCCAAACTTCCAGTTGAAGTTTTGCGATATGGTATGGTATTATAGTTAATAAAAAACTTAGCCACTAAAACAATTACATGTTCAAAGTCCATACTCACTACTCCGCGGCTGAAGTCAGCTCTGCGTTAATTCTCACCTCTTTCTTTTCTTCTATCTTCTTCTAGATCAGATTCGCAGATGGGTTTGCCCATAATAGGTGTCACCAGGTTCCTGTTTAGATGCTGCATTGCCGATTGAAAGTTTGCCAGCGAACAAAACGGAAGCTATTGGTTTCGTTGCAGCTATAGTGCTATATTTATAGCAGTTTGCACCCAGCTGCACACTGTAAACAGATTATAAACACAATTCTATATAAAGCAATCATAATTAAAACTGAAAATTTCAAGCATATATAGTTTGCTTCCAAAGCTTACCACTTTTGTAGAGATTAAATCTCTGATAGAAGCTGTGCAGGTAGGAAGCAGCAGCTTACCCGCGGCCTCTCCTAGCCAAGCCAAGAGCCAAGGCCGATGCAGCGCCTCGAGTTCTCCAGACCTTAACCTATTTGCTTTAAATAGCGAGACAGAATCGCCTGAAATTGGGGGAGGGGGAGGGGTTGAGGTCGGGCTGCGAGGGGTGGAGGGGCGGGGGCGGCACCTTCCGCGGGGCCTCCGCCCAAGCCCAGCCAAACCGAACCAAAGCCTCCTCCCCCAACCCACCACCCCATTGCCCCAGGCGAGTGCAGCAGCACCGCACCCCAGTGCGCAGCTGCAGGACTGCAGGATAGGCTAGGTAAGTGATTAAAACCTAAACGCAAACAAGCACAGCACAGCAGGCGCAAAGGTGAAGAGAGAAAGATAGACAAAGAGAGAGATGGAATCGATTTTCTCTGCTCGATAGCTCACCGCCCACAGCGCACGCTAAGAAGTGAGCCATGCAGCCAGTCAGCCGCCAATTTACCTTCCTTACCTGTCTATACCTGTCCGCCTGTCTGACCCGACCCAAACGTCTACCTTCTCTTTCACCAGCTGAAAGAGCGAGAGAGAGGCAAAACAAGTAGCAGCGCGTCTCAGTCGCGATATGCGTGGGCAGTTGCGGCAGCAGAAGTGGACACCCTCCTCTCTCTCTCCTTACAGACCCCAAGCGCCCTCATGCCAAAAAACTTCGTAGCAATCGCTTCATAGATTTTGGGTTTTTGATTAGATATAGAGCACCTCGGCACAACCTGCCACTTCTAAGTTTAGGCTAAGTCTTTCGTTGACCTGAAATTAAAAATAAAACCGTATAGCTCCAACGCTGCGCAGAATATGCAATCCAAAACGGTTCGTTGCAATCCAAAACACAAATTAGCACCCGATATTGCAAGCTGACAAAGTTAGGTTACGTTATGTTTAAGTTAGGTTTGTCGTAGACAGGTTTCACTATAGAATTCTACATGTAGCTCTATAGCTGAGATGTAAATACAGCATAAGCACAATAATTAGCAAGCCTGGAGGCATGGAGAACTGCGGCAACAGCTGTTCACCCATGCAGGTAGTTAGTGCCAGCTAACTTTTCAGATCGAATGAGACCCGTATGCATTAAGGGCCGGAAGAAGAAACTTGAAAGAATTGGAGCAGCAGTTGCGGGCCAGGTTAGTTTAAGGCTTTGCGCTTGGTTCTCAATTGCGAAACGAGTTGAGACGAGAATTTTTTGGGCTAAGGGGGGGAGAGGACCACTGCGCGCGAGTTCAAATTCAAAGGAAGGCGAGCTGCGACTTGCGCGGGCCATTCATGCGAGCCGCCCAAGACTGAAGTTCTTACAAAAGCTAACAAAGGTAATGCGGTGCGCGAATGGGGCAATCCTGCTTAATGGCATACGAAATCTGCTACGATTCTACCAAATGCGCCGCGCAGGAACTGGAGCCATGCATATAATAATAGTATTATTAATATTATACAGGCATATAAGTTGGGGCGCGCGCATGGCTGATTTTGAGTTGCTGTGCGCAGTCGCGCAGCCCCCCTCCCGAGCCTGCAAAGAGTCGAGAGAAGAACTGAAGAAGCAGCAAGCAAGAGAAGGCCGGCCGTCCAAAATCGAAAGGAACGCGCATTGTGTATGCATACGAGATGCGTTTTGAGATGCGTTGACTATTCTGAATGAGTCAGACTGGCTGCATTTGTCAAAATTTGAGGGTCAATATACAAACTCGGTAGCTCTCTTATTTATTCGGATTTCGGAATGGGTCAACAAACACAATGTATTTATATATTGTATGGGCATACAGTATGCATACACGCCCATCCTATTTAAAAGTATAGCGTGCAATTATCTGAAATTCAAAATTTTACACAGCAGGACCTTCTTTGCTCTTGAGCAGTCCTGGACTCTCGTTGTATCCTGATTTGCCGATGTGGTAGTCAGGTATTACGTGTAGCATGGGGGTTGCCATTTATCTTGAGTTGGGCGCCATTGAATTTGAGTTAGGCGCCATTTCATTTGAGTTGGGCGCCATTTCACTTGAGTTGGGCGCTATTTCATTTGAGTTGTTCGCCATTTCACTTGAGTTGTTCGCCATTTCACTTGAGTTGGGCACCATTGCATTTGAGTTGGGCGCCATTTCATTTGAGTTGTTCGCCATTTTATTTGAGTTGGGCGCCATTTCATTTGAGTTGTTCGCCATTTCATTCGAGTTGGGCGCCATTTCATTCGAGTTGGGCGCCATTGCATTTGAGTTGGGCGCCATTTCATTTGAGTTGTTCGCCATTTCATTCGAGTTGGGCGCCATTTCATTCGAGTTGGGCGCCATTGAATTTGAGTTAGGCGCCATTTCATTTGAGTTGGGCGCCATTTCACTTGAGTTGGGCGCCATTGCATTTGAGTTGGGCGCCATCATTTGATTGGGATGCCATTTCATTTGATTGGGATGCCATTCGGTTTGAGTGGGGCGCCATTTCATTTAAGGAAGCGCCATTCCGCTTGAGTGAAGTGGCAAAACTCAGCCAAATAATTCTCAGTGTCAGCCATGAGGCAGCCCCTGCCTCTACCCTACCCGGCACCCCTTGGGTACGCCAACATATGCTACATGCATGCACAACACAAGACTGAGTAGAAGGGCCAGAAACAATATCCACCCAACCAAGAATAATTTTCACATACGAATATACATTCTGATTTTATACACCAACATGTTGCAAGGAGCCAGTTGGGTTATAAAATATAACGATAAATTTTTGCATAAATTTTCAACCCCGTGGCCGCGGGCACAAACACTGCATACACATTCTGTACCAAGCATTTGTTATAATCAGAAGGTAAAGAAAAACATGAAATGTAATTTTAGTCGATTTGGTCAGGACTAAAAAAACACGAGGGCATGAGAAAATAAAATAATGACTGCCTACACAACAAGCGCAGAGTCAATAAACTAAAATAGCACAGTCATGCAATAGCTGGCCTTTCCTAAAGCTTGCACACGTGATTTAACGGTAACCCCATTTAATCAATGAATTGTGAACATAGGAATGTTACATACTTGCCCGCCAAGCTTTTCCAGCAGGAGATTTGCCCGCCGAGATTTGCCCGCCGAGATTTGCCCGCCGAGATTTGCCCGCCGAGATTTGCCCGCCGAGATTTGCCCGCCAAGCTTTTCCCGCCAAGCTTTTCCCGCAGGAGATTTGCAAGCCGGGCTTTTCCCGCCGAGCTTTTCCCGCAGGAGATTTGCAAGCCGGGCTTTTCCCGCCAAGCTTTTCCCGCAGGAGATTTGCAAGCCGGGCTTTTCCCGCCAAGCTTTTCCCGCAGGAGATTTGCAAGCCGGGCTTTTCCCGCCGAGATTTTCCCGCTAAGCTTTTCCCGCAGGAGATTTTCCCGCCGAGATTTTCCCGCCGAGATTTGCCCGCCGATATTTGCGCGCCGAGATTTTCCCGCCGAGATTTTCCCGCCAAGCTTTTCCCGCAGGAGATTTTCCCGCCGAGATTTGCCCGCCGAGATTTGCCCGCCGATATTTGCCCGCCAAGCTTTTCCCGCAGGAGATTTGCGCGCCGAGATTTTCCCGCAGGAGATTTTCCCGCTAAGCTTTTCCCGCAGGAGATTTTCCCGCTAAGCTTTTCCCGCAGGAGATTTTCCCGCAGGAGATTTTCCCGCTAAGCTTTTCCCGCTAAGCTTTTCCCGCAGGAGATTTTCCCGCAGGAGATTTTCCCGCTAAGCTTTTCCCGCAGGAGATTTTCCCGCTAAGCTTTTCCCGCAGGAGATTTTCCCGCTAAGCTTTTCCCGCAGGAGATTTTCCCGCAGGAGATTTTCCTGCTAAGCTTTTCCCGCAGGAGATTTTCCCGCAGGAGATTTTCCCGCAGGAGATTTTCCCGCAGGAGATTTTCCCGCAGGAGATTTTCCCGCCAAGCTTTGCCCGCAGGAGATTTTCCCGCCAAGGTTTTCCCGCTGAGCTTTTCCCGCCCAGATTCGCTCGCAATGCTGTGTTTCCTGCAGCAAATTTACGAGCGTAGCCACGCGGCAGATTTCGTCTGCATTGCCCCCCCCCCCCCAATGCACTGCTGACAGAAAGCATTGCGGGCAAATCTCCTGCGGGCAAATCTCGGCGGGAAAAGCTCGGCGGGAAAATCTTGGCGCGAAAAGCTCGGCGGGAAAATCTCGGCGGGAAAATCTCGGCGGGAAAATCTCGGCGGGAAAATCTCGGCGGGAAAATCTTGGCGCGCAAATCTCCTGCGGGCAAATCTCGGCGGGAAAAGCTTGGCGGGAAAGCTTGGCGGGAAAATATCGGCGGGCAAATCTCGGTGGGAAAATCTCGGCGGGCAAATCTCCTGTGGGCAAATCTCCTGCGGGCAAATCTCGGTGGGAAAATCTCGGCGGGCAAATCTCGGCGGGAAAATCTCGGCGGGAAAATCTCGGCGGGAAAATCTCGGCGGGCAAATCTCCTGCGGGCAAAGCTCGGCGGGAAAATCTCGGCGGGCAAATCTCCTGCGGGCAAAGCTCGGCGGGAAAATCTCGGCGGGCAAATCTCCTGCGGGCAAAGCTCGGCGGGAAAATCTCAGCGGGCAAATCTCCTGCGGGAAAAGCCCGGCGGGAAAATCTCGGCGGGAAAAACTTGTCGGGAAAAGCTTGACGGGAAAAGCTTGGCAGGAAAATCTAGGCGGGAAAAGCTTGGCGGGAAAAGCTCGGTGGGCAAATCTCGGTGGCAATTCGTCTGCGGGCAAATCTCATTGACCCGATTTTTCATTGTAGAATTGGTAATATTATGAAATCCTGATTACAATGTAGAACATTTTTATTGGAGGTCAGCGTCTCTAGGGGCCAGTACTAACAGGGGCTCACATCGGGACCGGTACAATATCGCGGTGCCATCGTGGGGGCGTAAAAATCAGCTGGCAACTGCATGGGCACGCGCCACCCTTGCTGTGAATTAGAAACGCCCAACCAGCTGGGCAAGGGCAAGAATTATGCATACTGTATTATACAGGTGCAGCTATCGGTAACTTAGACAATACTGCACGCGAACGAGCAATACAGAGTCCAATTGTCACGTGCAGTTTCAGCACCTAATCTGCATATCGTCACGTGAACTGGCGCGTCTGCTGTATAGCCTGCAGTGTTCATCGGGTCGAATTATAAACAGGCAGACAAAGTCTTATACTATTTGTATAAGCTCTAATCTACATTATATAGCTTGAGAACTTCCGGTATTTATAAATCAAGTCAGCCGTCGCACGGTGCGCGAGGAAACATGAGCAGCGAATCGAGGACTGTGTATTATGCAATTAATTAGCGCAGAGAGAAATGCGGGGATAGGCAACAAATAAACTAATTAAACTAGCTGACAGAGATTATACAATTGCACGCAGTCAAGGGAAGGGCGTCGCCGTGTGGGGAGGGGCTGGCAAAAATGATTTTTTATTGAAAATTAATAGTTCTCAAACTAGTAATGTTGATTTTGGTGCGGATATTCAGCAGTTTGCAAAATGATACAAGTCCAACCAATGACTTGAATTTACGGTGAATTGGCTTGAATTGGATGAAGACATCGAGTTTCCCTCTGTTCCCGACTGCATTGGCGACTCCTTACGAGCTAACAGTAGAACTACGAAGGGGGGAATCCCCTGACAATTTTTTGCTGCGTCTTAATGGAGCAACGCAGACACACGAAATTCAAGAACACAGCGAACTTTTTATTGCGCACCTTTCTCAAATAAGAATCAAGTCGCCAGCCTTCCGGACCGTCGAGATATTCGACGATTCTGATCGCCAGAATTTGGCTATATAAGCGCTGGTGTATTCAGTACACCCCTGTGCGCCAATCAGCACTGCAGCTCAGTGCAGCCTTGCCAAGTCTCCAAATTTCATCAGCGCGTCGATCACATGTGTCTGCATCAGCTCTGACTTCGTTGATCACTGACCTTTACCCAGGCGGAGCTTCTGGGCCTTCAACAGGCGACACCGGGTGACTATATGGACACTCTGATGCGAATTTCTCAAGTTTCGCTAATCAAGCCTCGGGCAGTGGGCAAACCTCGACTGCCGGACATCCTCAGCTAGTCTCTCAAGCATTAAGTCATCACCCCGACGCCGTCGGCACCCTCAAGGAGACAAAAACATGACTATGCGCACTGTCGAGGTTTGATCAGCGAAACTCTGGAAATTCGCATCATGGTGCTCATAGTCACCTGATGTAATCGGTTGAAGTCGCCGATGGCGTCCGGGTGATGACTGAATGTTTGAAAGACTAGCTGAGGATGTCCGCCAGTTGAGGTTTGCTCATTATTGAAGCTTGATAAGAAAAATCTGACATAGTTCCAACAGGATGCCCATAGTCACCTGGTGCCTGAAGGTGCCGACGGCGTCGGGGTGATGACTTAATGCTTGAGAGACAGACACATGTGATCGACGCGCTGATGAAATTTGGAGACTTGGCAAGGCTGCACTGAGGCGCAGTGCTGATTGGCGCACAGGGGTGTACTGAACACACCAGCGCTTATAGACAAATTCTGGCGGGCAGAATCATCGAATATCCCGACGGTCCGGAAGGCTGGCGACTTGATTCTTGTTTGAGACTAATTGAGAGTGTGCAAAAAAGTTCGCCGTGTTCTTAACTTGATCGTGTGCCTGTGTTGCTCCGTTCTGGCGCAGCAAGAAATTACCATGAGGGGTGGAGAAATTCCTCCTCTTGGTAGTTCTACTTCTACGGGCGGAAAATGGGTTGGTATTCATGTTAATTAGCGCATATATGTACATGTACCTGCACTGCGCCTGCGTCTGCAAGAAAGTTAAAATAATAATTTTAGCATATAAATATAGAAAAATAAGTATATTCTACCTAATTTTACCGAAATAATAGCCGAGCACTACTTATAGCCTAATTTTGAATAAGAAAGGAGTTTTTCTGTAAGTGCCGCAGCAGCGATCTCCACTCTATTCTGTTTAGTGCACGTACATATACGGGCGTACGAAACGAAAGAAAAGCATATGCACATATGATAAAAATAAGAAACTGATCGATGTATATGTAGACTCAGCTCGTAATCTACATGTACATATGTATGCGTAGAAATAATTAATATTGTACGCGTACACGTGGACGCATTTTACAATTAGTATATATAGTATATAGTATATATAGTATATATATATAGTATATATAGTGCACAGCTAATAAAGTAAGCTTTAGACAAGCATTTTAGCTAATTCCGAGCGTGTACATGCAACATTATACTGTAATACTGTTGACAAGCATTTTAACTGTATGCAGCATGCCTGTATGCACGATTGTCATATCTTATCTAAATCGCCAATTATAGACTTCTCTATATACACTACTACACTTCGTGCAACATGTAAGTTAATTTATAGCCTTGTACATGTACGGCTCGTATGTGTTACATGTATCACTCACTAACATGCGGAGTACATGTACATTGTGTACATGCATTCCGCAGCTGCAGTATATAATGAATACATTTAGATCTAGAATGAAGCTATCTAGGTGAACTCAAGGTTATCAAACAAGCAAGCGGTGAAATGCATTAAGTAGGCTGTTAAATGTAGCAACTGATGAAATTTATGTATATGCAGCATACGCGCACTTGTGACCATGACCATCAAATAAAGCTCTCGCTTATATTAGCTGCATTGGCATTTCAAATGTAGCAACTGGTGTAATGCAGCATTTCAAATGTAGCAACTGGTGTAATGCAGCCTTTCAGATGTAGCAACTGGTGTAATGCAGCCTTTCAGATGTAGCAACTGGTGTAATGCAGCCTTTCAGATGTAGCAACTGGTGTAATGCAGCCTTTCAGATGTAGCAACTGGTGTAATGCAGCCTTTCAGATGTAGCAACTGGTGTAATGCAGCCTTTCAGATGTAGCAACTGGTTTAATGCAGCCTTTCAGATGTAGCAACTGGTGTAATGCAGCCTTTCAGATGTAGCAACTGGTGTAATGCAGCCTTTCAGATGTAGCAACTGGTGTAATGCAGCCTTTCAGATGTAGCAACTGGTGTAATGCAGCCTTTCAGATGTAGCAACTGGTGTAATGCAGCCTTTCAGATGTAGCAACTGGTTTAATGCAGCCTTTCAGATGTAGCAACTGGTTTAATGCAGCCTTTCAGATGTAGCAACTGGTGTAATGCAGCCTTTCAAATGTAGCAACTGGTGTAATGCAGCAGCCGTTCAAATGTAGCAACTGGTGTAATGCAGCCTTTCAAATGTAGCAACTGGTGTAATGCAGCAGCCGTTCAAATGTAGCAACTGGTGTAATGCAGCCTTTCAGATGTAGCAACTGGTGTAATGCAGCCTTTCAAATGTAGCAACTGGTGTAATGCAACCTTTTAAATGTAGCAACTGGTGTAATGCAGCAGCCTTTCAAATGTAGCAACTGGTGTAATGCAGCCTTACAAATGTAGCAACTGGTGTAATGCAGCAGCCTTTCAAATGTACATGTAGCAAATGGTATAATGTAGTCCAGTAGCCTTTAAAATGTAGCGACTGGTAAAATCAGCAGCCTATCAAATGTAGTAGGTGGTGTAATGCAGAGCTTCAGGTAGTGCTGTCCAAAAGTTTCATAAGACTCCTAATTCACTGCACTCTTAAATGGGAAGACCAAGCGATAATTAAATGTTTTAATGCATACTGCAAAGGAAAACTAGTATAAACACTGCTCAAGGTCAAGGCAACGCAATCAGTTAGTGCCTACGCTCTATTTCAAATCGATTTCAAAAATCGATAACAATTGATCACACAAGAAAATATAAATAACAACGGAATAAACGAAACTCTTGAATATTGAGGGGAAAAAGCACAGCTTAATAACACGGCAAAAATAAGGTAGTTAAAGGCAGAAAAAAAATGAAAAACTTGAATATAGCACACAAGGATGAATAGCAAAAAGCAAACGTCGAATGTAACAATAAGGTCACTAAGTGTGTACCATCAATAACTTTTGGGTTTAGTACTAAGATTTCAGAAATACTTCCTTTAAAAAGAAACACAAATAAGACGTCTTATAGTCTACTTTGAGTAGC
Source organism: Macrostomum lignano (assembly GCA_002269645.1). Classification (NCBI taxonomy): domain Eukaryota; kingdom Metazoa; phylum Platyhelminthes; family Macrostomidae; genus Macrostomum; species Macrostomum lignano. The sequence continues at coordinate 40,099 of NIVC01002081.1, read as the reverse complement.
ACACATTAGTAATGCACCATAATAGAGTAATTTCAGCAGTCTTGAAGTCAGAATGTTTGTATAATTGAATATTGGCAAACAGGTTACTAAAAGCCTTACTGAGCGAAATTAAAATGCAAACGCTGAAATTCTATTTTAATTTCTATATAATAATAAGTATGCACTGATTTCTATTAAGCACACAGAAGGCAAGTAGATCGGAAACATTTAAATAAGCCAGCACACCGTGAGCAGTCACACCTGGATATAATATGTCAATAGTACCTCAATGAATTACTCTGTAACTGACAAAAAATCAATAAATATTTGGTGAAATACAAAGCATCGAGTGGGAAAAACCATAAAATGATAGCTTGGATAATGTCTGGTATTGTCTATTTGGCAGAAAATATCAAACGAATAACAATTCAGAAACTTCTATTAAGAATCCTAACGAGACTCCAGTCTCGACGGTGAATTAGATCGCGACCGTTCGATCGAGCGCAAATCTCGTTCGAATTTGCGTCCAAACCTTGATCTAGACCTAGACCTAGACATCGACCTGGACACCGATCGCTTATGAGACTGAGAACCGTCCACAGATGGCGAAGTGGACGGGCTCACACGAATAATTGGCTCAATGTGTCGTCTTCTCATGGGTACGAACTCGCGTCGACGAGAACGCGACCGCTCAAATTGCGGTCGGCGATGCGCCTGCTCAGATGATCTGTATTGGTCTCGGGGATGCCTGCCGGCATTGCCAAACGAAGACCGATGCTGATGATAGCTTCTATCCGAACGGCCGCGATAGTCGCGACTACTTTGAAATCGGCGTCGAACATCTCTTCGGTGCTGCATTTCAGCTGGCGCTGTTTTAGATTTGTTTTGGATGTTGCAGTTTAATTGCAGGCATTTGGACACGACCTTGAAGTATGCTTTCTATATTAAAAAGTCACCTGTTTTTATTAGCATGTAAAGCTTGTAGATGGGTTTTGCCGTGGGCGCAACTACGAATACCTTCAATGAAGAGTCTGTAAATACCTTCGTTCAAGGGCCCTGGTGCGTGAGAAACTACGACATAACACCTTTAAAGGGTACTACAGTGGGAGCACTAGTAATGTATATACTCGTACATTCCTTCCTGCAGGCAGCTGAATACTCTCCCTTGGGGGGAACAGTAGTATACAACTGTACGTAAGATGGGAATGGGAGTAAGTATGGGAAACACAGGCTTCAAGTTTACACAAAACTGACAGTGTCAGTTTAGAATAATCCAATTAGCTTTAAAACTAAATCAATTAGCTTTAAAATTAAATCTAGAGCAATATAGTTGATCTAAATCCCGTTTGCTATTTCGAAGATATTGGGACTCTTCCCACGCGGGTCGCCATCATAAGCTCGAAAAATCACAATGTCGAAAAGTTTAGCAACCATCATCACAAACTCGAAAAGTCATATCGTCGAAAACTGATTTAGCAACCACCATCTCTAGCTCTAACACTAACCCCAAGGCACCAACTCTAACCTAACCCTGAACCCTAAGGCACTAACCCTAACCCTAAACCCTAAGGCACAAGCACTAACCCTAACTCTTTTCGAGCTTGTGATGGAGGATGCTAAATCAGTTTTCGACGATGTGAGTTTTCGAGCTTGTGATTTTTCGAGCTTATGATGGTGGTTGCTAAACTTTTCGGCGATGTGATTTTTCGAGCATATGACTTTTCGAGCTTATGATGGTGGTTGCTAAATCAGTTTTCGACGATGTGAGTTTTCGAGCTTATGATGGTGGTTGCTAAATCAGTTTTCGATGATGTGAGTTTTCGAGCTTGTGTTTTTTGAGCTTATGACGGTGGTTGCTAAACTTTTCGACGATGTAATTTTTCGAGCATATGACTTCTCGAGCTTGTGATGGTGGATGCTTTTCAACGATGTGATTTTTCGAGCTTGTGATGGCCCCCTCCTAAGCCATAGCAAATCTATCAAAAACAAAAAGACCGATTAAATAAAGACTAAAAGCGTAATGTTCTAAAAATATGAAAGTAAAAAATTCAGATATAATCGAATCGCTTACATTGTTTAGCATTCAAGAAGAACCCTTCATGATTACGAATGCACATGGGGCAAACTGCACGACTGCAAATTTCTGTACAGGACGCACTACGTTCTGCGTTTTAAACTCTGCATGTCACCTTCGGAAACTGATGAGAAAATTGCTGAACTGTAACCATGAAGTTTCTGATTTTCTGAGTCAAGCACTATTAAAGTGCACCAGTTCCCTTATCAGAAAGAGAGAGCATGCAGTATCAACTCATAAATTATAAGACAATCCAATGCTTTCTGTGACTGCGAAATCCATGCGCTCAAGAAGGATGCAATTCATGGAGCTGATTTACCGCTGATCAAACTGACTGCGCGCTGTAATTTTACACTGGTTTTACACTGTGTGATAAAACACTGCGGCACTGAACGACATGTTTGGATTGCTGGAAAATAAGTTGAAACAGCTTAAACCTTATTGCTTGTGTGCAGTCTGATGTTAACAGTAAAATATTACATACAACTTCGCGTGATGACTCAAAAATTCAAAAAGACGGAATCAGAAGTCATAAAACTTGACAGACTCACTTTTTCTGGGTCCTTCGGCGATCTCCACTGTAACATTGTGGCCTAACAGAATCGATCCGTTGGTGCGATCTCTAGCTGTTGCGGCATCGTCGGGGTGAAGAAATGTGCAGACAGACAGCCAAGAAGCACATATGAGATGACAGCAGATTGATTGGGTGGCCATAATTGATGCGTTTTAAGGCTCAATGGTTAAGGAAACTAAATTCAATAGAAAACAAGGCAAGAAAAACTTCAATCATATAGCAGTCTGGCTATTCCTATAGTGGTCCGATGTGTCAAGAAATTTGAAATGATGACAGACAGATGATTTGAAATTAAAAATGCTTAACCTTGTAATAGGGGAAATAATGGTTCAAGTCAGGCGCGTCGCCACCGGGGGGGGGACATGTCCCACAGTAAAAGCTATTGGGAGGACATGTCAATGCTTTGTCCTCCCCACCCCACCTTTATTAGTCGTGGTAATCAATAGTTTTTCTTCAGGGCGCCAAAATGAGTGCCTGCGACGCCAAAATGAGTGTCTGCGGCTCTAAAATAAGTGCGCCGCTAAAAAGGGTATGGCTGCGGCGCCAAAATGAGTGCCTGCGGCTCTAAAATGAGTGCGCCGCTAAAAAGGGTATGGCTGCGGCGCCAAAATGAGTGCCTGCGGCTCTAAAATGAGTGCGCCGCTAAAAAAGGTATGGCTGCGGCGCCAAAATGAGTGCCTGCGGCTCTAAAATGAAAGCGCCGCTAAAAAGGGTATGGCTGCGGCGCCAAAATGAGTGCCTGCGGCGCCAAAATGAGTGCCTGCGGCTCTAAAATGAGTGCCTGCGGCGCCAAAATGAGTGCCTGCGGCGCTAAAAGGAATGGCTGCGGCGCTAAGATGAGTGCTAACAACACTCATTTAGTCATGTATTATTCATGTATTAGTCATGTATTTAGTCATGTATATGTACATGTTGAATTCTTGGCTTTGTACCCCCATAAAATCCATGGCGACGCCCCTGCTTCAAGTTTAATACAAGAATTTTGAAGCATGACTGACACTGCCAGACCAAAAGAATCAGGGGGATGAATGCCAACTCATTCAGTAATAAAAATGTGGTTTAGCGTTATTTTTAAGAATTATCAAATGGTGTATCAAATAAAATTTTAACAAAAGGATATTCAATGAATGCATAGCCCTTGAATTGTTGAGTCAGTCGATCTGCTGGTATATTTACTGAAAGAATGTCTCCAAATTGTTCATAGTAGAGTTGTAGCTCTTCCACACTAAAATGCAAGTGAAGTTTTATTAGGTAACTTTAGTAAAAAGGTACAAAAATATTAGATTGAATAGCATCTATGTTACATTTTTTACTTTAGAATAATCAATCAAATTAAATATTCAATTTTTTTAATATAAAAAGTAGAGTTATATTTTAAATAAAAATACTAAACAGAATTAACAAATTTTATTTTCATATTCAAGGCATAGCAATATATTTTGCATCACACAAATAGAGATATAATTTGATTAGCTATAACTTTTACAACTAGCAGACAACTAGCAGGCTGTGGCCAAAAAATAGGCTATACTATTTTGGTTTGCAACTATGCCAATCCTATTTTCCAATAGTGCTTAGTATGCTTGCTTTCTCTCTCAAAAAACTTCTCAATCCATGCCTAGTGGAAAACTGCTTAAATATACTAGATTTGATGCAAATTAAATCTTGTTTGATAGCAATAGTAAGTATCATTTCATAAAAAACCATTATATCTAGATATGCTTTCACCCATCAATGATAAAAACTGACCAAATTACAATAGGCAGCTCATACTAGCCATATATTTGAAGTTTTAATAAGTTTAAGCTTTTATTATCTAGAATCTTTGGCTCTTATCCCAAAATACAGTTTAAAAGAGAATGGTTTTTAGGAACTAGAATATCTTTCTATAACTCTTAATAAATATAATACTTCTAGTTCCACCAGTGAACGAGCCAAGCCTGGTGCCGCCGAAGGCGGCGTCGGGCGAGAGCGAGAGAACCTGAGGCCCCACTAGGGGCCGAGGGCGAGTAAATAAGTTAGACTCCCATGCATTTTTAAATTTCACGTTTTTTCGCCAAAAATGCTCCTGTTTTGCAACCACTGCACCAATTGAGTTGAGTGAGGTGTCAATCGATAGAAAACTTTTAAATCTATCAAATGAATATACTTTTAAGTGCAGAGATTTTATTACTAAGCCATAAATTAAGTGGAAAGATGATTTTTTCAAAAGTGCTTCTGGGAGATCTCAAAATTCTGGTACACCTTACGAGATACGGCTTCGACATCTGAGGATCAAAGTTGTAAAACTAAATTTCCTACAAAATGGTGTATGGCACTTTAATTTATTTCGGCATCTTTATGCAGTTTTGATAGTTTTTTGGGTAAAAAAATGACCTTTATTTTATTATTTTGCCAATTTTTCCTACGAAGCTTTTTGAGTTTAGGCTTCAAAGCAGTGCAGTTGGATGCGCAATGCAAAAATCTACAAGTGTCTAGAGTTTTGTTTCCCTACAATTGTGCAGTGCTGAGAAAATTGACAAAAATCGATTTTTAAAAAAATCACGACTTTCGCATTATTGCTCATTATAATTTTGAGAGCATGGTGCGAATAAGCCGATTTCAAATTTCTATAGCATAGTTGCTGTACTATATTGGTTTAAATTGCCGCCGTCTGATTTTGCTGCTTTCGGGTTGAAAAATTGATCAGAAATCGATAATTTGTGATTTTTGGCTGATTGGGTGCCAGAAAAATGGGTGATTAAATTTTTAAAACAATGGTAGATCAAATGCGGATACTGCAACGAGTTGTACTAATGTCTGGCTAAAATTGACCAAGTTTTTGGGTGTCTGCAACAAGTGCTCATGTGTCAAAAGTGATTAGAAATCGATCAGAGTAGTGATTTTTTAATATTTTGCTTGAAATCAGGCAAAAAACGCAATAGGATGGCAATATTTTAATGACGCCTGATTTCCCACATAACGAGGCCTATTTGTGTGCAATTTCTAGAGATTCAGTTCATTGGGTAAAAAATTATCGATAAAAAACTGAAAACTAGACTTTTTACTTTTATGTTAGTTCTTTAACTAACTGGAATTTAGTACTAACAGGTCTAACAGGACTAACAGGTATTTAAACTGGAAATGGTAGGAATTTTGCACTGAAACCAATGCACAGTGTTCTATATCTAGTTAATTTAACAAATTTCTTGAATTTCATAACAATTCAATGTTTTTTTCATGTAAAAAATGCCTTTTTGCATCGAAATTCATCACATTAAGCTGCATTTGCATAATCTGCATTTGCATGCGATTGCTTGCATTGCATAGCTTTGGCGTTAGGCTAAGTTAAGCTGGTTAGAAAGGAAAGGAAAGGAAAGGAAAGGAAAGGAAGGAATATTCGTACATATAATGTACACACCCGTCCCTTCCAAGTGGGGTTGTGGCAACGCGAGAGGGCTTGGCGGCTTGGTTTGGAGGGCATGTAATAAGAGCTTCATGCGACTCACGCACAGACCAAGGAAAATTAGATCAATAAACGAGCATCACGTGATTAGAATTTTGTATTAAATTTAGCTCTTTAACTGGCACATTTGAATTGCAAGCCCAGTACAAAGTTTGGCCGGTGGCAAGCTCCAAGTCACTACGTGTACATCCTCCCAGGCTAAAAGGTCAGGCGATACGTGGCTTATTAAGTAGGTATGTATAGTGTTTTGGAATAACTTTATTTATAGCTTTCTTTGCAACCCCGTTGAAGAAGAGGCTTACGGAAGGTATCTTATGTCAGTTTAGTGAACTATCTGATTGATAGTATCAGTCAGTATGAGTATTAGGTCCCACAAGACTGGCCTGGCTTTCCAAGCACTTAAGCTGAAGCTAGAGGATCTTCTGCCGAAACAACCAGCTAAAATGGAGTTGTATAACCCTGCTACGCTCTAGAGACTTTAGACAATTTTTTTAGATCGAGGAGGGCCTATTGTAGAAGATTCCAGTTCATGGTTGCGGGCCAGATAAGAGAGGAAATAAAAAAGAATAGATGAAGAAGAGAAAAGAGAAGATAAGAGATAAAGATAAGGCACGGTGAGAGAAAAGCGAGGAGAGGGGAGACTAGAGAGAGATTAGAAAGGAGAAAAACAGAACAGACAGAGAAAAATAGGATAAGTAAAGATTTAAATTTTTCTTGAGATTCTCAGTTCTTTTTTATCGGTACAAAACTAGGTTTATCAAGTAGTATGAAGACCCACATCTAAAAAGAAGCCCGTTCACTGGTGGCAAAAAGACATGTGCGTCTTCATACTACTTTTTTAAACATTTTATACATTACTACAATATCATATTCTATCAACTTTTACTTAGTCAATGTATATTATTTAATGAAAATATTTTAAAGAAAAAATGGTGTGCAATATTAATAGGGTCAAAAATATTATTTAATAATTTTATATTAAAACACAAAGCTTTGATAATTTATAAATAATAGGCCTAGCTTTCATTGAAATAATCAATAATAATATAAGAAATAATAGTTTAGCAAGCAAAGCAAAATCAAAACTATGAACTTATTAGGATTTAAATTTATTTCAATAGGCAATAGGCTTAATAGGCTCAAATAATAATATAGAACACATCAGTGATATAACTAGGATTTTCAATTGTGGGATGACACATGTTTAGTCTGGGTCAAAGGCCAATAAAAGATAGAACAGAAAGTGGTACTTAGCCTAGGCCTAGTGGCTGCTGTATCATAGACCTTTATTATCCTTTTAGTCTAAGCAATTAGGAGAACAACTTTGTGGCTTGTATATATCATTGCATAGCCTAATATCTAGGTTTAAACTATAAAATAACCTATATAAATAAGTAACTAAAATTGCATTAAGTATAAATAATTATTAAGCTTGCAAAGTGATCAAAAGAATCAATATTTATAAGTTAATTAGGTTAAAAAAGTATAATACATCAGATATGACTTTGAAAACTTACGTGGCATCATGAGCAATTGGCTTTATAAAGATAGTAGCTTTGTCATATCCTTGGGGGCAAGACATAATAAACTAATTAGGGCAATGTAGGCCTAAACCTTCTTGCTATTCTAATCTATAAGTATCTTCTATCTTGGTGAAAAAGCAAAATATATCAATGTGGTAGACCTATGTAAATAACTCAACTAAGCCACTTGACTTAGTCTTAGGCAAAGGCAGGCCTATTTTATTAATTTATAGAATGCTGATAATAAGAAAAAATATTTGATATCCGAGACTTAGAAAATCAGTACTGCGAATATTAAAGAAGTATCAAAATTAAAAAGCACAGATAAGACGAGGGTAAAATTTATGACGGAATCCAACTTGTTTTCTGGTAAGGTCAACTTGCTCTTTGCTCTGCTTACGTGGTTTGTTTACTGACTACGTCTAGTCTAGGACCAGGTAGCTAAAATTAAATACAACTACAGCCAGTTCATGCACGCGTGATTAATACACAAGGATAGTATATTATCCCAGCCGCTGGCCGCAGCAACAATTGTGGCAATTTATTCAACACAACATATCGTATGTCAATAGTGCTATCAGAGGAATATATGGATATTGTGCAAAAGTTAATTTATGTTTTTCAAAGTAAAGTTTACCCTGTACTTGTAATTGTAAAATGAGCTATCTGCTATATATCTCGGGGTAATCTTCTTGCCTTCGAATAGAATTCGGTGCAGCGAATTCAAATTAAATCGGTGCTACAAAATTTAAATCGGTGCTCCAGACAAAAACAAAGTGTTGACAAGTTGAATGTAAAAATACTGGCTTTTTTGCGTATTTATTACTGCACATAAACACTAAGATATTTTATGAATGATTCACTTTATCAAACGCTTAATGTAGTTTTTGTATCCTTCTATTTTTTAGTTCCACCCCAACTGCCAGCCGGAAAACTGCCAGCCGACAACTGCCAGCCGGAAAACTGCCAGCCGACAATTGCCAGCCGACAACTGCCAGCCGACAACTGCTAGTCGACAACTGCCAGCCGACAACTGCCAGCCGACAATTGCCAGACGAGAAAACTGCCAGCCGACAACTGCCAGTCGACAATTGCCAGCCGAGAAAACTGCCAGCGAGAAAAACGCTAGATGTACGCCAGACAAATCGTTTGCACGCCGGAATTTTCCTGCGTATACTACATCTTCCGCAATATGGCATTCAGGATCTAGCTAGAAAGTAGACAACTTTGTTGACTATTTATTAAATTAGTTAATTATTCAGCAAAAACAGGTTGCCATTGCATTTGTTACAGAAATCAGTTAGCCTAGCTACAAGTTGTTTTGTTTTATCGCCAACAAAAGTTTGTAAGCTTGTACGGCATGTGCGCGAATCAGAGCTGGCAACTTTCGGCTCCTGCACGAACATCTTGGTTCAAATTTCGTATTTTAGGTAGCCTTTGCTCTTTCTTTGAAAGCTTTATTTAAGTAAAGTAATTTAATAGACTTTTCTAGGATTGCGTCATATAGCAATCGCAATCACAAATTAAATAATAAAGTAAATGAACTTTCAGTACAAAAATATTCACAATGGGCATTACAGAATGCCTTCTCCTTCACATATATACTTCTAATGGAAATCTGAAAAAATTAGGGAAGGGAAGGGCGACATTTAATGCTACCGCACAAGCCTTTTGCTAGCCAAACAGTTTCGTGCTTTTTACTTAGCTAATAAGAAGGCTACAGTAGATTTAATTAGCTAGAACTTGTCGGCTGGCAGTTGTCGACTGGCAGTTTTCTGGTTGGCAGTTTTCTCGGCTGGCAATTGTCGGCTGGCAATTGTCGGCTGGCAGTTGTTGGCTGGCAGTTTTCCGGCTGGCTGTTGTTGGCTGGCAGTTTTCCGGCTGGCAGTTGGGGTGCTCCCATTTTTTAAGTTAACGCGATATACGCGTATTTGTTTTGTCACGTGTGATCGTATGCAAAAGTCTGAAAGTTAAGTGAGCAAATAGTTTCTGTCGGTTGAGAATTGTGCAGTTAAAAAAATAATATATAATACTTTTGAATTCATTCAAAAACTAAAATATGTTTTTATTTCTCTGTTTGGTATTTTGATATTTTCTGTTAATTACTAATAATAACTATGATGTTGCGCTCTGAGTTTCTGTATGAACAAGCTCAGCGCTAGCAGTCAGTGTCTCCACAGTCAGCTGTCGCCGCAGGCAGTTTTCGCTGCAGGCAGTTGTCGCTGCAATCAGTTTTCGCCGCAGGCAGTTGTCGCGCAGGTGCAGTTGTCGTCTAGCCAGCTGCCTCCAACGCTTTTTCGAGAAGATGGTCGAACTCTAAATCTAGCAAAGTGCAAATACGCTGTTCAGGGGGTCAAATTCTTGGCGAAAGGTTGTCCGCAAAAGGGATCCAGCCAGCCAGTTGAGCCGTTTCTCGGCCTGATCGAATTCATCAGTCGTTTTATTCCGGGACTCTCGGACAGGAGCGAGCAACAAGCCTTTCAAACAGTCCGGGACCGCATTGCATGCATGCAACACTACGCTGGTATTCTTTGATTTGCGCTGCCAAACCGAACTCCTCGTTGACGCCAGCCCTACAACGCTACAATACCAAGGACCACTGTATATAACTTGGTCCTTGTACAAGACTTGGTGCCAATTCTCTGCCAGGTGGTCCAACCGACGGAGCGTCTTGGCCGGTTGCATCGCAAGTAGATCTTTGTCTGCACTCCAGTCTAATACTCGCAGACAGAGTGAGAGGCTTAGCAATCAAGTACGGACATCAGAAGTTTCGGCACTACCCCAGCGGTGTAGCAAACTTCACAATCGTGACCGATCATAAGCCTCTGACCTTCATGTTTTAGCGCAGCTCGCGCCCATTTCCACGCATCCATTTCCACGTGACATTCTCAGTCGGCAGGCCCGAACCCATTCCAAAAATGGTCAACCTCGGCTAGATGTTGAACACCAACTACAGCATCGTCCAACGACACTAAGTGGACTGTATCTGCTGCAAGTCAAGGAAGCAACGTACGGCCCCTCCTTTCATCGGCAATGTCCTCATTGCGTACCGGCAGTTCGGATCTGCGGAACGAAAACATCGGCAAAAGGACGCGGCTCGACAGAAGCTAACGGAGCTATCAGGAGTTCTATTAACAAGACCAGCGACGTGTGATCTCCGAAGCTCCACAGTCGACCGTTATTTAGTTAGCTCACAAGAAGGCACCAAGGCGAGACAAAAACTTTTCTGCGACTCAACTCAAACTCTGGTGGCCAGGAATATCGGCTGAGGCTAAACGAATGATGGCGAAGAGTCTATGTAGAGTGCGCCGCCGCGAATCATCAAGCTGAAGCCCCCGCGGCCTCACTACAACAAACCGAACTGCCGGAGTTATAGTGGTCCATCATAGTAATTGAATTTCTCGGTCCCATCAACGGACGACAACTTTTAGTGATTGTGGACCACCATTTGCGCTATCCGATCGGAGTCCACCATCGCAGAGTGAATCAATCGGCAATGGAAGCAAATGTTTGGAATTTCCAAGCAGATCGTGACTAACAACGGCCCACCATTCTCGTCGGAAGCATTCACCGGTTTTATTAAGAGTCCGTGGACCAGCCACCGTCGAATCCCGCCGTACCATCCTGAGGCCAATGGCACCATATGGAGCGCATCAAAAGGCGCCTGAATTAACAAGTTTCTACGCATCTCCAGCACCCAAGGCACCGACTGGTGGATTGCACTATAGAAAGTGGCTCGCCACGTATCGCAACGGGAGCCACGGAAGCGTTGCCGGCCGATCTGGTTTGAGAGGGCCAGTTCAGGACTCCCAGTGTTGGCGGCCAAGAGGCGAGACAACGACTACAAGGCCGCCATGAAAATTCACGTTGGTGCGAAAAAATGGTAAGAAATTGCATCGCATCCAAACCGGGGACAAGGTTTTGTGGAGGCGAGTCAAGCTCTCTAAGACGGACACCCCTTCGAAATCGATCCCTGGACGGTCTACGAGATCAAAGGGGATTCTGTCGTCTAAAAGTTCGATTGGGGGAGGGAAGATGTTTTACACGGCCATCCGCATTCTCTGTGCGGTTTTTTTAGTCCAGTTGCACATTGAGGTGACGTACGTACAATACGTGCAAGGTTGCATGGTTTACGTGCAAATTGATGTAAGTTTCTCTCGTATCGAACCGTTAGGTTGGGTCTTAAATGTTCAAAACCAAAAATCAATCGCTAAATGAAATTGATTTAGAAGAGGAATCAGCTTAATTTGTATAGGAATTTTAAACTGGAGAGGGCCGCAACCCTTAGGGGTGCCAACATTTGATGTATTGGTTGGCGCCCCTATCTCCTACGTGAGCGCACCACGTACCTCGATACCACGTCCAAGTAGTGATAACAGTCGAGCTGTCAGTAGTTTCTGGAGGAGACCCCCTATTTTTAGATGGGCAATTTTGTCGACACTGTACATAGTCTTACGATACTACTTTATTTCTATTTATTGCATCGTAATCTTTTTAGCGTCAAGCGAAAGCAACTTTTTGCTAGTAAATTTAAGCTGCATAATTTGTACACAAGGCACATTGATCTATCATTTTCATTTATATTGGCGTAGACTGCTAAACTTTTCATGGGGGAGTAACGTAACAGAAACGGCGTGTCTTTGTGGACATTGAGCTGAGCGCCATAATTTCAGCTGCGGGCCCTGTGGACGGGGTCATGGGAAAGGTTTTTAATCATGAAGGTGCCTTTGAGGCCTGAGATCGCTACTCATTGTGGCTATAGCCGCTATATAGTATCTTTCGTGCTCTATTACCATTTACCTGCGTAATATTTCGTTGTTACGTTGTACAAGCCATGCTTGTTGTACACGGGGCCTTATGTCAAACTTATGAAAGTTTCAATAACAACAACGATAATATCCGAGTCCAGAGAGAATTTATCTCCACTGGATGGCTCTCCATCACGGCGTAAGTGATCTATCGCGAGTCGAAAAGAACTTAAGTGGAAAACTGTTAAAATAAAAGCGTGCGGATGATGCAGCGGTGCAATATTCGAATATTGAATACCCGTACATGAATACACAGTAGTTAGCTAAGCCTATAGTTTGGACTTATCGAGTACTTCATCGGACTTATGAGCTATCAAATCATATTCGAAAATCGATGCGCATTAAACAATATACGCAATTTGGTTTTATTCTTTCTCAACTGCGCTTGCCTACTGGATATAGATTCCTATGCAAAGCAAAACGTCGAACTGAACTTTGTGCGTTTTATTTGATAATTTCGATTAATAGCATACTTTAACCCGAACATGCACATTGCACACCTACAGAGCTTCAATGCTGGAAGAAAAGCTTTTCGATAAGAAAACTTCCGAGGCTATATATATTTACATATAGCTGAAAACTTCAATTGAAAACTGAATTCTCTCTCTGGCCTGCGTCTTGTTGGCCAAAATTAATCAACTGTTGACGCAAACAGTGATTTATAGTTTGATGCATTGCATATTTTCTGTCTTTCATCACAATACAGAGCCCTATAGTATGTATGCATATATTCGACAAGCAAAATAGAATGCTATCGCGTTCGTTTTATAATTCGAAGACCCATCTATACGCAGTTTATAGCTATTGTACACAAACTAGTGGAGAAAAGCAATTTAGTTTGAGCAGAATAGAGTTGAGGCAAGAATTCAACAATTCAATAAGGGTAGTGGGGGCTGAATTGAATCGAATACAAGTGAGTCAGTCCATGCTGAAGCATGCCTAAAATTATACACTATAAACTCTGTCCCCGCCTCATCTGCAATGCGAACAAAACAAAGCCGAGTTTATAGTTGCCTAGGTGTACGAGCGACTGGAAGACTGCAAAACCATTTTATCGATTCAATTGAGAGTCACGCTGTGGCAACCCTCTCTCTCCTCTCAAACTGGAAAAAACCCTCTCGAGGTAAAAACGGCTGCTTTTCTTTCCGTGTGCTCTGAAATTGGAGGGCGGGTGGGTGACGATCGGAACGGCAAGACGAGGAGACTTTTTAGAACGAAAATCTGGAGATTTTCTAGGCATTTGTTACAGCAATCTGTATGAGTCTGCACTGCACGGAAAACGTTTTTGATAAAGCTATCATGCATAATTCTATTTGATTTAGCTGATTCCTCATCACCTCGTCATAAAAATTACAAATTTTTGGGATTCTTAATTATTCCACAATTTTGTAAGCATGATACGATGATTAAGTATGACAGAAGGTGATTAGCGATAAAGAAACAGTCTGAGTGTGTGAGTTGACCTAAGATAAGAAGGCTTCGAAGGAAAACTGTTCATGGGAACAAGTAGAGTCCATAGAAAGGCTTCATTGCAATTGAGCAGGATTTGAGAGGGAGGCAGTGCCGGCCTATACGTACGCTCGTATAAGTTGCTTATCCTCAGTACAGAACCATTTTGAATCAATCAACTTCAAATGTCAAACGTCACTATAAAATTTCAAATCGGTCCAGGAGAAATTAAAAACAAATTCTGCAATAACAACTTTTGAGAACGCGTCAAGTTCAAAATGTAGAACTTTTGGGCTCAAAACTTCTGCAGAAACCAGTTTACAATATTACTCTGGATAATGCCATGAATTTTAAGTAGGATACGGGCTATACGGAGACTTATGATACCCATGTAATGTAAAATGATCGAGGGTTTGGGGAAGAGTTGACAACTCTCCAGTTTCTCATCTGAGTTCTCCTTGGCTGAGAGCAACCCACGTCATTTTCTTTCTCTCTGTTCGAGCCGAGACTCGGGCGGGGCGCGCAAATCAAATCCAATATTAGTTTGCTTCGGTTCGGTTCGACGTCCTGCCTTAACAACTAACCCCACCTCTTCCTCCCCTTATTCTGAATCTGAATTGTGCAGAGGCGGCTGCCTCAGGAAAAGGCAGGAAAAGAATTGAATAAGAGACAAGTTCGCCAACCTCACTCTCCTCAGTCTTTCGGATTCCGATTCAATCCAATGCGGCAGGAAGGGGTGACCCCACTGCCCGATGGCATTGTGCGCGAGCTATTGCCAGCGTAAGCCCTCTCTCTCTCCACTTCAGATCAATGCACACGATCTGTATTTACCAATACGCCGTGTTCATTGTTCATTGGCAAGGAGCCCACCCCCAGGAGAAGAAGAGCATTCTATTATTAATTAGACCAGAGAGCGCTTCACCTATTGAGGGTATTGAGGGTATTGACGCACTCGCAGCCGGCCCTATACCCAATTGGAAAATGCAAGCCCCCTCATGTCAGGAGTAAAAAATGGTGGAGCGAGAGCGACTCTTGAACGCTTAGTGCAATAGGAATGCAATACCACGCGAGAGGGCAATTGGCCGGGGGTATTTTTCGATTTATTTAACTGCTCGGCGCCCGCTCGGGCGTTTGAATCGCTGAGCAGCAGAAAGAGTTTTCTGCACAAACTTATACGAACTAAATGAGCGTATTTATCTGAAATAAACACTGCTCATATATTATCAGAAGTTTGTACTGCTTTTCATTTCATTTTCGCATAAATACGCTCGTACAATCGTTGGTATTATATCCATTGCGTTAGCATAATCGATCTGTAAGTAAGAAGGTAAGGTGAAGGCTGGACCTGTATTTAATTGCTTTAATTGCTATTGAATTATCAGTTTTATATAAACAGTAGTCTGAAAAAGTTTTTTTATTCCATTTGATGTGCTCTTTCGCGGTGCTCTTTAGCCTTTGAGTCGACTCTATCAAGGTTTCCATGTAGTGGTTTTCGGCGCGGTCACTAAAACAGAAGGGAACATCAGGGCTATGTTTATTTCAGTGGAATTCTGCGTCTCTTGGAATTGAAATTCGTATACAGCAATCCGACGTCCAGGGGCGGACCGGGGGTAGGGGGGGGGGGCAAGGGGGTTATGGCCCCCCTCAGCCGAGGCCAAAAAAAATTGGACAATACTTTTTTGCCCTGTAACTATGTAAGGTCTATTTTCCAAAATTGGGTTGTAGTGCTTGGTGTAGCTTGCCCCCCCCCTCAAAAATTTTCTGGATCCGCCCCTGCCGACGTCGGGCCGACGTTTCCGATGTCAATCGACGAAGCTGACAAATATGTACTTCTACATTTTAAATCGACGGATAACGACGCTTGGGCTTGGAACTACTGCTTTGGTTTGCACAAATTTGTACAAATACTCAGCAACATTAAAAAGTCGCCATGCACTCTATGCGTCAGTAAGCAATTTCTCTTGGACTATTCTCTCTTGGAATCTTCTGTCGCCATCACAGAAGATTCCGTCTGTGGTCGCCACTTTTGAGAGTGCAGGCAATGAGGCAAAGTCTCTCAATCTTTGCGAGTGATGCAACTCATCTACGCCACGCGGCCGACTAGAGTTGAGGAATGAAGTGGGGGAGCGGTGTGCGAGGGTTGGACGGATTAAAGCTACCCCTCAGTTCTCTCGTATTTCCGGATAGTTCCAAAAGAAATTGCTGTCTAGCGCAAAGAGTGGCGACTTTTCAATGTTGCTGAGTACATGTGGGCCAACAAAAGGTGGTGTAAACAATTTGGCTGAAAATCGTTATCTGCAGTTATTGACTATTTTTATGTTGACGATTGACGAAGCGAAAATACAGAAATGCTTTACAAGCAATTGTAGTTAAAAAGAGAATATGAAAGTTGATGTTTGAGGTTTTTAATTTACCAAAACTGTGGTTATGGAATGGCATAATGGTGGGGAATGCGGATGTGAGCTCCTTGTGTGCAATTTAAATATGCCGAATCAAAAAACCAAAATAACCGAGTCGTTAGTCCAAATAACCCTCTTAAAACTGCCTCCACTCTATCTGTGTATGTCTGTTTTTCTCATTGCATAGTCTTTTTTCGATCGACAGCAGAGAAAAAAGCAAAGAAATAAACCTCTTCTTTTAATAAGAACTGCAACACCTCAAAGTAAAGCGTCATTTTTTCAGTACTCTTATTGGATTAAAGATATAGTTAGTTGGGTTGGGAGCGCGTGCGCACAGCACAATTCAGCGTTCTAGCGCTAATGTACACACATCGGCAAGAGATTGTGGGACCGGGCCCGGGGCTTATAAATTTGAAAAACCTTGCCTTGAGTGTTGCAGGCTTGCAGCCCCTATTTAATACTGTCTATTCTCGATTTTCCTTGTAACGCAATCTACACCCAGCCAAAATCAAAAGCCCCCCTCATCCCTTCAGTCAGCCATTTTAAAAACTAGCATTGCCATTGCATGTGTTTGCACTTGGACCTTGTGCAAGTGAGAGAGCGCGTGCGCGGAGCCGGAGTTGGGGTTGGGGGGCTTTGGTAAGGAAAGGTGGAGCTGGCGAAACTGACTGACTGAACCAATACCCAATTTTATTGAGTCACACACACACACACACAACGCAAACTGTATGCGACACTGAAAATCAGGCGGGCCCGTACACCAAGCCAAACCCCCTTTTGCCTTGACTATCATTTTACGATTTTTCAGTTCAACCCCTCCCCACGCCTCCGACCCCAAGTCAGTCAGTTCCAACCCCCCTCCTCTCCTCAGTCAGTCCAAAGTTTTCCGTCTGCAGAGAGTCCACCCCTCCTCCATTTAATCAATAGCTCGCGATCGGCTGTTAATGGAGTGAGTGGGGTGGGCTGCCGAGAGAGAGAGGTTTTCCAGCCACATAAGCAAAGTCAGTCAGTGGATTGGAGAGGTGGGCTGAAGGAGTGAGGAGGCCGGCTCGGGCATGAATCGGGGACAGAACTAGTCAGCTCCAGGAAGGCAAAATTATTGCTTGTCTTCTGTTGCGGCGTATTTTTGTGTACATATATATGGCGCCGAACTGAATACAAAATCGAAAATACACCCACCTCCCCCAAGCGAACCCAGACTGAGTGACACGGAACGAAAGGCTGTTTTTAATCTCACTATAATAAGGCTAAAGCTTCTGTTGTCTAATTTTCAGTTCGACAACTGCTGGTCTGGTCGCTAGCAACAACGTTTGGAATTGAATTGCAGATCATGACTGGAGTTCTATTCGACAACTCACTTTTGACTTTGCACGATGAAAAGAAGATGGATTCGGAAAAATGTGAGTAAAGTGTTGAAGTTATTTTAAAACACTTAGATTATCCTCGACCTCCTCCGGCTAACCTTTGTTCCTTACGCCTATTCCAGAAATTTTAGACTTCAAAGATCAATTATTAGCTTTTATTTTAGTATAACTGATTGCGCTAAAACGTCACGAACTTTTGCCAAAAGCAAAAAAGCAAAGGCACCAGTCCCAGAGGCGTTGTTATCACTATACAACATGCCGGCCTAAAATTTAATCCTATACCTTGGTAAACTATATTTATTTTCTATCAATCTGTTATTGCATCATCCTTGCAGGTAAATCCAAACAAGGTACATCCAGAGATTCTTTGAATGGTCGAGGACTGTTCTCGTAAGTTGCCTTGAAAAAAATTGTGTTAAGTCTAAGCCTGACTTTAAGCCTGTAATTAATTTATTAATTTTTTCCATACAGTGCCAATAATCATCACATGCCTCTGCTGCTGTCTCCTGAAGATTTAATAAAGTGCATCGAAAGGGTGAGTATAATACAGTCCAGTCGGCTTTGAATGAGTTTTCCCAGATTTCTTCGAAATAAATGCATTTTTTACAATCCTTACCACACAGGACGCTTCTCAAATCGAATCTCATCTCGTTAAGATTCAAGAAGAAAGCTTGAAAAGCGCTGATGGATACTGCATTCAAGCATCTGAGGTAAAGGAGCGATTTTAGCTCGATGCTTTGTGTTTTGCATTGCTACTTTTAGTAATATTTTAAAACTTTAAAAAGAAGACGAAACTCTGAAAAAGATTATTACGTGACAGACCGAAGAAAATGGTTACCATAGTTTTATTTCTTTATTGATTTTGTTTACGAGTAAACTATTAACTCTTATTCCAATTATAATACAATATACAATTCTGTACTTTGAATGCAGCCCAATCGTGAAATTGCTTTATTAACAAACCTATTCCCTGTCTATCACTTCGATTTCTAACAGGTTAACCAACTTCTCGAAGGTCTGATTGGAATACGTCAGAAGGTAAGTACGCTCGTAATTTGTTGATTATTATAATTTAATCATTGTGCCATTGTGCCATCTGTACCTTGTAACTGAGACTATCCTATCAAATCTACATGCGCGCGTACTTTAACAGGCGTCAGACTTGAAAGTTCAACTAGAACCAGACAGTAGTCAGCAGGCTGGCAACTTCGGACAGCCACAGACCCGAGTTAGCGCTAGTTCAGGTGCGTACAAGTAATTATTGTTAACTTAATTACGTGGTTGCTAACCTGTCCATGTACATCGAATATGGTTGAAATCTCATTTAAAATTTTGACATAATTTTGAGGCCACGAAGCTGAGCGCACTATTTATTCAGTAGTTTTAAATCTTTACCGTAGAGAATTTTGTTTCAATCCTAGATAGTTGCTTGATATGGTATGAATTATATACAGTTAATAGTTAGGTCGTAGTAAAAATTGGAAAATTGCAACGAAGAGAAAATACTTTTTTTGCTCGTCGAGCTTAAGGTGTTATTTATACTGAGTTTAATCTGTCTAATTAACTTAATTAGATCTAATTAAGTAGTAAATTCGGTTGTCTTTAACAGCCATTCCGTCAACGTCAGCAAGCAGTCAGTATCAGCAACAGCAGCAGCAGCAGCAGCCCTCGGCGACATCCTTGATCGATCAGATGCAGATCGGGCATCTGCTGAGTTTGCAGGCGCCTTTCTTATTAGCTACGCCGGGCACCTCTGGGATTGGTGGTGCAGCATTTGACTTGACATCTGCATTCACTTCGGCTGCAACCGCCGGCGGAGCCTATGGTATTGATATGCTCAAGATGTTGCAGCAGCAACAGCAGCAGCAGCAGCAGCAGCAACAACAGCAGCAGCAACCGAATAAGGACCCAACTCTAAAGCCGTCTTCTTCAACTACAGCCAGTTCGCGAGGGAAAAAATCGGTGGATAAGGACAAACAATTAGAACTGCTGAACATGCAGCAGCAGCAGCAGCAGCAGCAGCAACAACAACAGCAGTCAATGCTTTGGCCGCCACTCGATACGAACCAGATCGCTGCTGATGTACGAGTTCTACTCAGTCGGCACAACATCGGCCAGAGACTGTTTGCTAAACAGGTGCTTGGCCTATCTCAGGGCACCGTGTCCGAATTGTTGAGCAAGCCAAAACAATGGGATAAACTGACGGAGAAGGGTAGAGAAAGCTACAGAAAGATGAGCATTTGGGCTGCCGACGAGAGCAGCGTATTAGCTCTGAAAGCCATGGCGCCTATTAAGAGAGGAAATCAAGGTGAGGGTAATGATGTTTTTATGAATTTCTATTGCCCTTTAATAGTATGTTGTTTTCATCCTTTGTTGAAAACATGGAAAGTAATGAGAACTACTAAAAAAACATACTGCAGCTTCCGAGCAAGCCTCATCAATGGATCAAGAGCCCTTGTCTTTACTGAGTCTGGACTCTCGCCGTCAGCAGCAGCAGCAGCCGAAGAAGTCCACACAACCGCAGGTGCAACTCTCGCTGACTCTGCAACCAACTGCAACAGCTGGGGCAGCCGATGACTCGAACGCCGTTGCTGAAGCAACACTTGAAAGCGACGCCAGCCCGTCATCCAGCCAGTCGGGCGAGTTCTCTGGTAATCTGGTGATGGACGCGCCTCAGCCGCAGCAGCAGCCGTTGCTGCTTCCGCCAATGCCTGCATCAGCAAGCGCACAGAAGGATGACTCGGCTGGCATTACCGGGCAGCAGGGCACCACGCGGGACATTGTGCGAGGCATCTACCAGGTAAATAATACTTTATACAATACAATATTTACTACAGTAGGAATATAAATACACAAGGTGAAATTCCCTTTACCGAAGAAAAGAAGAGCGCAATTACACAAAGTTTTAGAATACGAAGGTACGAAATACGAAAGCTTCTTGTTGCACACCTCTTAAAAACAAGAATATAGCTGCCAGCCGTCGATAATGCTGAGGTATATAACTTAGAAAGAAGTTTTGATGTTTGTCCTGAGACTGTGGCATATTTCATAACTCATACGAAGTCCTCGTAAATAGTGTTTTTAATGACAAAAGGTGCAGCAGAAAGATACGCTATTTTAAAACTACATAATCAGTTTGAGAAGTGAAACAGGTATTCATTAGCGAGCACGTCACTACCTTATTCGATAGGAACAACTTAGAAGCGCTCTTGCGCAGGCCAACGCAGACGGTGACAAAGAGACGGCTGAGCGTCTAGCGTTGGAAATGCGCGCCCTGGAATCTGACTCTCTCATTATGGAGAGCGTCAAAGTTGACGACGGCGCCGATCAGCGGAGCCAGGTGGGCGGCGCATCGCGGAAGAGGAAGCGGCACTCCAGTCAGTCGCTGCAGTTCCTGTCACCTGGTGAATTTCAGCAGCAGCAGCAACAGCAGCAGTTGGATGATTCGCATCAGCTTCCCACATTGAGTCTAGGGGCTTCACCAAGCAGTTCCATGTCTACACTGAAGCAGAGTAAAATGCTTCTACCGCCAATCACTAAGGAGCAAGTGGAGAAGTACTGGGATCTCAACACTGAGGACCTTGTCAAGGAGGTCAAGGAGTTGCTTAATCAATACTCCATTAGTCAGAGACTGTTTGGAGAGCAGGTAAAATTGAATTCTGACTGTATTGTAGGCTGTAGCCACCAAGGGCGAATTAAGTAGGATGGGAAACTTCTATTCCTAAAAAATGATGGATGGTTTTACGCGAAAGAATACAACTACGAAGATACGAACTTTTAATAAGATGCTTTTTGTTCAATATGATACTTAATAATTGAAGCCCCGCTTTTGAATATCTAATGATTCTAATCCCAATCAAGTTAGTGTATGTTTCTTAGAATTACTCTATATTGTTAGGTACATCTTGACTAGAAATTTTCTAAAGCTAACCTCATATAAGTCTAAACCTTCGAGTTAAACACGTTTTAAATAAAGATGCAATCAATTATTATTCGATCTGTAGACAGGAGATACAATTCTTCAAGTAATATAGTTCCTTAGGTTCCGCATCCTTCTAGTTAAGTCGTCCTTGGTAGCTTCACGATGACTTTTTATGATTTGTTCCAACATAGCAACTGAACCACGCGTTTCAGGTCCTCGGGCTCAGCCAGGGTTCAGTTAGCGACCTGCTTGCCAGGCCAAAGCAATGGTCGATGCTGACGCAGAAAGGTCGCGAACCGTTCATCCGAATGCGCCTATTCGTTGACGATCCCGAGGCTTTGAATCGCCTCATTGTCAACAATCCGCCGATGCCGTCGAGACAGTCGGCATCATCGTTGGCAGCTTTGGCTCAACTTCAGCAGCAGCAGCAGCAGAAGGTCTTATCGGGCGCCGATCCCATTGGCACGACGCTAATGTCGTCAATCTGCGCCAATGCGGCCAGTTACCTCCCAGATAGCGCCATTGCCCAGCTAGCTAGCAGCATTACGCTTGACATTGACACGAAGCAGGTGTGCGACGCTGTGCTGGAGGTAAGTAATTCATCATTTATTAATAAAATTGACACCTGAATAGCTGATCCTGGGGTCAATTGACCCTATTGACACTATAATTCAATTACTGAATTTTAAACTTCACGAATTTATTCGCATATCCCCAATAAACATTTTGCTTTCCTTTTCAACAGGCAATGAACCGCAGTCAGTTGAACTACGCGCAGCTTGGCGAGTCAGTGCTCGGAATGTCAGCCGAGGCCACCGCTGAACTGCTTGAGTCGCCAGTGCCCTGGAACCAGCTCAGCGCTAAGGGTCGGGAGCCCTACCTGCGGCTTAACCTGTGGCTAGCTAGTCCGGATCAGACTACTCTGTCATCTTTGGAAGGTTTGTTGCTTCTTTAACAATGATCCGTTAATGCTACGCACTGCCCACCAGTCAATGTTAGATTCAGGTGCAGGATTTCTATGCTGAGACGAACAAGTCAGGGTCGCTTTGACAGAGCAATTAGGATTAAAGTTCAAACCAGAACCCTCGAAAGGTTTTACACGTCCGAAGAGGGTTGTCAGCGTTTTTTAAAGAGCGTTAAATTTCTTTAATAGTCTACAAAACAGTGCATTATTGGTTTCTGAATAGTGTTTGATGTCTCGCGATGGGTCTGTCCTAGGATGTCATTGTTCAAAATGTCTATGGTAATTTACGTTAAGGCAATGACATTCAAGCAATGACCAGTCATTGTTTGAAATTGACCATAAAACAATTTACCGGGATATCATTTTAGAAAACGAACTAGTCTATGAGCGTAAAATAAAATAGTCTATGGTTGGTGGGGGTTTCGCCCCACACACTATTCCCCCTTCCCACACGTATCCTGATGGACGAATTGACCAATGAAGTTAGCTGGAAGTGAGAAAACATGGTAATGGCCAAATTGAGTCATGGCTATCGCCGCTCATGTCTATGGCCATTACCATGAATTCTCACTGCCAGACAACTCCAGACAATTTAGAATCGGGTTTGTTCTTGAGATGTTTTTAAATACGGTCTTATACTGCCAAGCACTGTCTATGTCGCGGACCCACAGAAGTCTCCGTTTTTTATTAGAAAGCTTCAGTCCAGAAAGGGGGTTATAAAATTTTATAAATCTTAAATTTGTTTGTGGCAAGAAATGGGTACCTCTCATTTCGCCGATTCTCTTTTCGCTGAATCTCATTTTGCCGATTCTCTTTTCGCTGAATCTCATTTTGCCGATTCTCTTTTCGCTGAATCTCATTTTGCCGATTCTCGTTTCGCTGAATCTCATTTTGCCGATTCTCGTTTCGCCGAAATTCTAATTTCGCCGATTCTCGTTTCACCGAATTAATTTCATAACCATCTGGACATTAGACCATAGACAACTACACTAATGCAAATGTGATTTTATTCCTCACCCTATTAGGAATATTCCAAGTTGAAAATGACAAGCATTAAATTAGTGTATTACTGTGCAGATAACTTAGAAGTCAGATAAATTGGCCTTAGCATTCATTCTACTCTTTTAATTCAATAGAAGACCTCCATTTTGAATCTATTGAACGTTTATCGTGAATTGAAAAACTGTTCGAACTATATTTCAGCTTTAAAAGGTGAATTCAAAGTAGCATTAAGTAGTCCCAAGGTCTAGGTACACACAGATACAAACAGTGTCATAGACAATTCGACAATATCTGTTTTGTTGAATTATTCCAGCCGGATCATCTGTCCGAAACTTAACGTCGGCGGCTTCACTGACTCTCACTTCTGCACTGCCCAATAGCAACAATAACAACAACAACAGTAGCGAGATTTTCTCCGACGCTGCCAGCTCCGTTGATTCGCCTCAGGGCGGAGCGACTCCGAGCAAGAAGTCGCGTTACATGTTCACCGAGACGCAGAAGGCGATACTGCTGGAGGCCTTCAGCAGGGAGCCTTATCCAGCCGTTGGCACAGTTGAACAATTGGCTAACGAATTCCGATTGCCAGTGAAAACCGTTACGAACTGGTTTCATAATCATCGGATGAGAAATAAAATTGCATCTGGTTCTGCGGCAACTCTCGGAGTCAATCGATCCTCTGAGCAGGCTGCTGCAGAGGAGGGCGATGGGCTAGATTTGCGGAAGAGTACAGCTGCACAGCAAGAGCCGAAGCAGACAGACCAACCTCAGCAGCAGCAGCATTCGAGGCGAAAAGCTAGCAAACCAGTTCGACTGGTGTCTCCAGCTGCTGCAGGTGCCAGCAGTGCTGCCAATGATGTGTCACCAACAGACTAAAGCTGAATTGATAACTTATTTGCTATATCGTTCTCTTTCCCTCTTTCAAGTTTATTTTATAATCTGTTTCTTCAGTCCGCCTTCAAGACGTGTTAAGGACTATTTTAGCGGCATCAGCATTTTTCTGCCTATCATTTTTATTAATTAATAATGTTTTTTGTTTAAAACGTCAACAAATTTCTTAACAACTTTTTGAATCATTCGTTGAATACTCAAAACTATATTTTGTTTTTTTAACTTAGTTCGATTTTAACTGCTTTGGACTTTTTATAATTTATGATAATTACCTTTCGAGGTATTGTCTTCTTACTGTGAACTACATGGCTTTGCTTATAAACGATAATTAAGTTTTATTTCTAAGCATAAAAATTTTCACTTTCTATAATGCCTTAAAGAATGACTTGCACTCACGCCGCACTAACATTGTTTTTATCTGCACTTAGTACATGCGAACAACGATACAATAGAGAAGCCAAATAGCTGTTGACAAGTTTTAATGCGTGGATCACGGTCACTTGTTTTTTTTGTACATATTATATGGTGCTACAATAATCATTTTTTATTATACTGACCCACTACGCAACCAATTTTCTGTGCACAACTTGTACATACATTTACATAAAATTATTCTATAAACTGTTTGCATTCGTGTGTCCAATTCGTGTAGTTCTCATTACAACAAATGCGTTGCGTTGCAAAAAATCTACAAGAACAATTGAGAATTTTTATTTCTACTCTGTAGTAAGAAAGTAGTAGAAAATTTGTTTCTGTTTACAGAGAAATTTTATTAATGGCTTGCATTGTTAAATTACCTAATTCTATCAATAATTCGTCAAATTCTTTAAAAATTCTACTCTTACCTCCATGTGTTTGAATGTTAAGACTTATTAAGGATTGGAGGGCAATTCAAACAAAGTCTACCACGTGGCCAAATGCGCTGCTGGAAAAAAACATTTGCGGGCAAACCACGGCGGGCAATTCACTCGTGGGCAAATCTCGACGGGCAATTCACTTGCGGGCAAAATGCACTGCGCCAGTCAGGCAAAACTGCAGGCTCTTCAGTGGATGTTCCTTTTTTCTTTGGAACCTTTGGCAGGACAGATCGAGCGCTGAACTCCGTCTGTCTCTTTCGCCGAGCCGTTTCGTCGGCAGCTTTCTTCAGTGCTCGCTCGACCGCAGCATGCTCAATCTCCTTTCGCCGAGCTTCAAAACCGGAGGCTTGCACAGCCTCACGCTATATTGATGACGTTCATGGCACTTAAATTGAGCACAAAATGAAACACAGCTCAGTACTTGATAAAAAGTTGAAAGGACTGGTGTCCACAAAAAATCGCAGGAAACGAGAAAAATGGACAAAATTATCGCTGAGCGATAAAAAATCGCAGTGGTGGCAACACTGCAGCGTGGACTTGCCTGGGCTGCCTTCCGTTCCGTGAGGGCTGTCCTGCAGTCCGAGGTCCTGCCTGACCGCCAAAGGACGGCGTTGTTCCAGGCGGTGATCGAGACTGTCCTGTTGTACAACGCCCAGACCTGGACGCTGACGGAATCGCTCGACCAGCTGGTCGATGCGGCGCACGCTGGTCTGCTGGCGCCGCCTTCAAAATCAGCTACGAGCGAGTCACCAATGCGGCACAGCTATCGCCGCACCAGCCTGTCCCGTCCCAGCGATATGTTGCGCCGTCGGCGACTCCAGCTGGTAGGCCATATCATCCGATCCGAGACGTACTGCCCACAGCCGGTGCCGGAGGTGCTGCTGCTGACGCTGCAGGCACCCTACCGGCGGGGGCAGGCGCGTTCTCGGCGTTTTGTTGACTGCCTGCTGGCTGACGCCGGCGCCCCGGACACTGCCGGCGGTGCGGCCTACGTTTGCGCCCCGGCCTTTAAAATGCGCCCGGTGATATTGCCCCACGCTTGACTGGCTGACAATGTATGTTGCTGTTGTTGTTTGTGTCAACAGAGACAGCTGACTGACTGCAAACACATAAGGACACCACCTTACCATCCGTAACGTTCTTGTGGAGTATTTTGTCCTCATTGTGGAGTCAATTGTGGCCGTATGCCTCGGATGAACTACTGGGAGACACTTCGTTAGAAGAAGAAAGGTGCTGTGGGTTGATTACAACAGAACCCTCTTTGGTCGAGTTCCGCCATAGCTACAGATACGGCTATGGGAAGTTACAGATACGGAGGTTTTTAGGTAGAACATGTGGATACGGATATGGTCACAAGAACACATTTTTCATATCAAAAGTTCCCGTATCTAGTAATATAGGCCACTCAAAACCCGAGACTTAAAAAGACAATTGGAGACCTTGATCTCATGGGTGGAGGGGCTAGACCAATAGAAATGAATCAACTATGGCCAGTTTTAAAGCTGTGTTCAGTTCCAGTTCGGTTCGAGACAGTGTTTGGTGAGCTTATGCTAAAGTAGACAAATCGAGGCTTACTTGAAAATAAAGAGATTTGCAAGAAATTATGAAAATAAAGACCTTTGAACCCAATCCGTACCAATTTTTTCCTTATAGTTAATTTATCCGATGAAGGCTACAATTATCGGCACTAGAAACCGAACAAAAGACTCCGGCGATGATGACTCGAAAAATAAACAAAGAAAAAACTAATAAACAAAGCTGTTCATTTGAATGAATTGCATATTGCAATGACGCAATGAAACGAACAGATGACGATGACCAATGACATATACTTAAAGCTTTTCAGAAGCTAATATCAATTTGGGCGAGTGTTATTATTACACAAACTACTCAGTGTATAATAGTAGTAATTCACTGGGTGCGCGCACCTGTTGTTAGCACAGTAAAATACACAAATGTTAAATTCGTCAAGCCCCGGGCTTAAGTAGGCAGAAATTTTTCAAGTCCTAACTTGTCAAAATAATATTTTTTCTTTCAGAATAAACATAGTTTTGAATGGTGCACAATAGAATCAGTTGTGTAACTTGCAGCCATAAAAACAAAACTGTTATAAATGACAAGCCATACGAAGAGTTTTTAATTAGCATATAGAACAATAATTATGATTAAGAAAATAAATCTGCAAAATTATAACAAAAAACTATAAACTACGTGTATATTATACTGCGCTAAACGCTAGTTTTATCATTTCTGAGGATCAACTACTAGAAGTAGTAGGACTGGACAGACACTTTAGTTCCTTGGAAAATTATGAGGGCTATTCACTTCTTATTGACTTAGGAACTTCTAGAGGATTCTGTTATAAAAAACAGATTATAACATCAATAGCAGTTGCTGTTGTATCTCTGATCTTTTGCTACAGAATAAAATTACTAAAAAATAACTTTCTATTAAAACGATCAGAAAGGAGCGACAAACTACTACAAGTAATACTAACTGAAAGAATATTAATCAATAAGGATATATGAATGATCTAGACATATCTAGACAGCTCTTTGAAACATATTTTAATATAGTTAGAAATAGGATTATTAAGAGGGGTGCAGAAACGACTATAAAAGCAAGAGTGCAAAAACAGGTAACACCAATAAAACACCTCATTAACAAAATAAAATTAACGATCTTTTTAAAAAATCTGCGACACTAAGTAGACATACTTTAACGTAACTTACAGTGTAGCGTTTATTCAGTTAATTCAACGGAAGATTTTTATGTTTCATAGACTTCTGAATTCAATAACAACTGACTCGTTTTGTTAAGCCAAGCACCTTTAAAGGAAAGTGCAGTAAGCAAGTGAAGCAACTTAAGAACGACAATAGTAATCAGTTCAGTATGCTTAGGCATGATGAATTATGAGATGATGTAAAATAAACTGGGTCAGAGAGAAATTATGAAAGATATAATATTAAAACGTCTGGGTCAACAGTGCGGTTTAACAGTCGTTGAAAACTGGTACTAATAAGATTACGTTTTTCACGTGATTTGTTTCAAACCGTTAGCTAATCAACCACTTCATTTAGTTGAAAATCGCTAGCCAATCAAAATCAACCACGTCATTCAGTTGAAAGTCGCTTGCCAATCAGAATCAACCACGTTATTTAGTTGAAAATCGCTAGCCAATCAAAATTAACCACGTCATTTTAATTGAAAATTGCTAGTCAATTACTAGAATAGAATCTAGAGCCAATTAGCGCAGTCTTACACTATTAATACGAAGTATATAAGACAACTCATTTTCTTTAAACAACTGGACCTTTTTATTAAGCAGCAGACCCCACAGCATCCCTCAGAAAGAAGATAATTTCACGCACAAAAACCAGGCACAATATTGTTACTGACTTAGCAACCAAAGAAGGCAACCAGCAAAAAGTAGTTAAGCTTGGCTATAGCCTAAGCATCATCATCATCGTTACAGCACTTGAAATTTTTGCAAATAACGCTTTCAGACTTGGACGGGTCTTCGTCGAACTGGGCGGCTGTCCTAGTCCCAGCCTCCGACTCTTCATCTTCGAAGTCGACTTTAAAATTCGCCGACAACAAACAAGCGGCAGGAGCAGCATCATCAACAGTTGCTAAGCCTAACTGTTGGCGAAGTTGGGCATTCTCTTTTCGCAAATTGCTCGACTTGGACTCCAACTGGTCTAATCGAGCTCTCAAACAGTCTCGCTCGCTAGTCAACCTATCGCCCTCGCGTCTGACTTTATCGAAATAGACAACAGCTCGATCTAGTACAGCGCTTTTAGGCGCGCAACAGTTAGTTGAGGCCCCATTGGAGGTGCCACTGCCAGCCATTTGGCCATTGCTGATTGGCGGCATCAGCTCGGCTAGTTGGCCAATCAGAGCATTGATTTTATCTCGACGTCGACGTTCAACTTCGTTGTGACTTAGTCGACGATCTACTGCCGCCGCGACTGCGGCTGAAGTAGTCGAGGATGGCGCCAGGAAGGAACGACTAACAGTGGTGGCGGCGGTGCTGGCCGTGGCGGCAGCCATTGTTGCTAAGCTGACCGGCGTGGCTAGAGTTTTGCGAGCTCGTTTAACACTAGACTTGGGCGTGGGTGCAGCCTCTAATGGAGGCGGAGGCGGCGCAGGAACTTGAGCAAATGACGATGCTTGCTGCTGCTGCTGCTGCTGCTGAGGCAAAATCACAACATAGATATCGCCATCAGCTCCTTGCACTAATTGGCCAGTGGTAAGCAAGCTGGTATGACGCCGCTGACCAACAGGATTGAATGGCAATGCTGGCATTGCTGTTGCCGATCCTGATGGCAAACTGAGGTTGCTGCCGCCACTGCTGCCACCAATAAAAGCCTGCTCTTGCTGCATGCGATTTTTTATCGAAATCATTATTGATTTATGGTAAATTGATCGACTTGAAACATATAGACCTTATCATTTTTAGTATATAGAATGAGTATTTTTAGTATCTAGATATTTAGATATCTTTAGAGTCTATTTAGATATCTCTATCTATCTGTCATCTGTCATCTCGAGATCAATCAGTTGATTGTGAGGTCATGCAGTCAATCTTGAATATTAAAAAATATTAAGCATCTGTTATAAAAAAATTAAAACTATTTATATATAGTTTATATAATATACTTTTAGAAACTTTTAGACCTTATCATTTTTAGGAGATGACATATAATCATAGTCTTTGTAATCATATATATATATATATATCTAGATATCTATCTATCTATCTGTCATCTATCTATCTATTAACTGATTGATCTCGAGTAATTAATTGATTTCATGAGCAATTAACTGACTTCATGAGCAATTAAATTCTTTTGTAAACAATATAATATTTATTTATTGGCTATTTAGGTGTAATTTTTATGCTATTTAATAACTATATAAAAGCTTAAAAAATTAATATTAAATAAATAATAATTGATTATACATATCCCAATGGCCAGATGGGCAATCAATGGCTTAGCTATTATGCAGTGTATCTAAAGGCTGTATATGGCTTTTCAGTCCAAAGACTAGGTGGTTGGCACTCAGCCTCAATTATACTAGCTAATGCTAATACCAATTTTATAGTTGGATGAACTAAACTTAAAGCAATGCAAAGTTAAGTGCTTGCTCAAGGATACAAATTATTCTAATATTGATTAGGAATTCAATCTCCAACCTTCAATTATAAGTCCAATGCTCTAATCATTAGGCTATAACCCCTGCTTGTTAGGCTTGGAAATTAACAAATAAGAATAGTATTATATATACATATTAATTGATCTTATATAATAAAATATTGGCTAATAATAATACAAATAATAATAATAATATTAGGCCTAACTTAAAAGATTGGATTATTGTCTAGGCCCCTAAATATTGAAAAATTATAATTAAGCAAGTCAATTAAATTATATTTTATAATTTGATATAAATAAAATCTCTTTATTTAATTTAAAATGGGCTAAAGCTTTGACTAAACATCTAATTTTGATGGTTTTACTTTGAAGTTTAGGCTTTGATAAGATATTTGATTGATAAATATGGGTGCCAATTGTTTTGGTTGTTTACAATATAGCTAGGCCTATATTAAAATGTGTATATATAGCTCCAACTCTATAAGTAAGATATATTAATTTAATACTAAATAAATAATAATCATGTAATATAATATAGTCTATAGGGTCCAAGGGCAAGGCTCACCCTAAAGCAAAACATAAGATAATAATAATAAGGAAAGGGTTTTATAGGTTTAGATTATATTATATATTTCACTTTAGTCATTAATCAGAATTTTATTAGATATACCTGGCTAACATAGTATTATAGCTTAGGCCTATGCAACTATGGCTGTGGCTCTGGAAATTAGTCTATAAAAAAGCTAGGCCTAGCTAACAACAAAGAATTTTTAACAAGCCCTTAGGCCTTACAGCCTTCTTAAGTTTAGTGGTTGCCTAACTAAAGTTGTCGAAATAATTATCCCAGGCATAGTGGTAAAAATAAATAAAATTAGACCAAAAAGCTAAATAGGTCTAGCAATCAGTAAACATAATGTGGAGCCAAATTTAGCGAATAGACTTCTTTTCATAAATGCTTTTGTGAAAAATTCACGACAATATCTGATACTTAGCTAAATTTAAAAATTTGAAAATTCAGTTCATGTGTACTTTAATTAGGAACGTATATTTTAGATTATTATTACTTCCAGGCACAGACCAATAAGTGTAACTTTATACTTATCTTAGTATAACTTATATCTTATATCTTAGTACCAATAAGTATAAATTTATACTTATTATACTTATACTTATCTTAGTATAAGTTATACTTAATTGGTCTGTGCTTCCAGGCCAGTTCGGAAACAAAAAACAGAAATCTAAAAAAGCAATACATTTGTATAACGCTATCTTATAACAAAGCTGCTCTTCGGTAAGGGACTTACACTTAGTTATTTATTTTAGGAAGGCTTGATGCAAGTTTAAAACTTTACAAACTTTGTTTAACTATGAGAAGGCGATAATCGAAATGTTTAGTGGTCGAATTTCTAAAAGTCTTCGTGTTTCACGTATTAAACATTCGCCGACACTTATACAGAATATTGTTGTTCACCATACCACTTCAACTGACCCAACACGTGGATAGTATCATAGTATAGTGAATACCTATACCGATTAAATTAAAGATATTTGATCTATAGTATTTAAAAGAAGAATAAACAGTTATGCCTTTCCAACTTCCAAGTTCTAATCGATTCCAATCGGAATGATTTTCATTTCCAAGTTCTACGAGATTGATGCCAACAGTTTAAAAATGATAAGTGATATGTACAGTTTTAAATGATTCAACACTGCTGGTCGATCCAGTAATGGGATCCGATAAAGAAAATCGGCCACTTAGACTTAGCTGCAGGGGGCTCGCGCGTCCGGAAACAGCGAGGAGGCGTTGCCGCCCATTTCGCTAACCCCTGGCGACCACGGGCAGCTAGTGCTGCGGTGTCGCGCAGGGAGTTCCGGTGGTGCCGGCGTCCGCAGCGCGGGCCCCCTCCGGAGAGTCCAGGAGGTGGATGTTCGCTCGCCCGGTAGCCCTTACCAGTAGGTAGCGGACGAGCTGGCAGAGATTCTCGGGCCTGAAAACGTCGGAGAGGTCCGGGTTTGGGCCGAGGTAGGTGAGCCTGTCCTGAGTAAAGGCGGGGCATTCACAGATAAAGTGCTCCGCATTCTCGACACCGGAGAGGCAGAAAGGGCATTCCTCACTACGGATTTTCTCCTGGAGGTAACGATGCCTGGCAAAGCAGCCATGACCCGAGAGGGCCATGGTCACCGCCCTGATGTCCCTGCGGTTAAGTCCAAGCAGGGCCCTGCGTAGGGCGGAGGAGGGACAGGGGACAGCCGCGCGGGATTGCCGGCAGTCGGGGGCGTTAGCCCACCTCTCCCTGTGCTTAGAAGCCACCCACTAGTTGATCCGAGTGGTGACAACGGCGATGGGGGTGGGGGCCACGGGCAGGGGACCAGTGAAAGAACCGGTCGAGCCAGCCTTGGCCAGGCGATCGGCCAGCTCGTTGCCGGGGTGGCCCGAATGCCCGGGGATCCACCTTAGGGACACCTTGTTGGAGGCGCTTAAGCGGTTGAGCTGCCCGATGCAGTCGAGGACTGTACGCGAGCAGGTGGTGGTGCGCTCAAGGGCGTGAATCGCCGCTTGACTGTCCGAGTGGAGGGTAATTTCCTTCCCCCAGACGCGCTGATTGTACAGCTCCATGGCGCAGGAGCTGATGGCGAGAACTTCGTTCTGGAAGACGGTGGAGCAGGTGCCGGTGTGTTGGGAGAAGGTCGCCACAGTTCTCCCTCCAGACACGATGCAGTAGCCGTATCCAGAGGCGGAGTTGATTTGGGACCCGTCAGTGAAGCAGTGGATTTCATGGGGTTTCCAGTTGTCTCTCGCTTCATGGCGTGGTGGAATGCTGGTTTTGAATTTGAGCCGGGGGCAGAGCGTGGACGGGATTCCGTCCGAGAGGGTCAGCAGGCCTCTCGCTGCTTCCAGGTCTCGCAGGCTGAGGTCGCCATGCGGCCGGAGGTTCCGCTTTCTGAAGGCAAACTGCTTCTGGATTTGGACACCCGCGTCAAGCAGACGACGGGTGGTTTTCATTGCCTCCCCTCTAACAAAGAGGTCGAGGGGGGGAATGTCCAAGAAGGAGTTCATGCCAGCGAAGGGCGTAGAGGGAGCCGCGCTCATGATAGCTCGACAAGCGCGGCCTTGCACCCTATTTAAAACCTCAAGAACCCCTTTCACCTCTAGGGCACTGTTCCAAATGAAGCCGGCGAAGGAGATGGCCGGTCTAACAATGGCAGTGTAAATCCACCAGAGGCGGCGGGGGGTGAGGCCCAGGTAGCACCGAAAGCTCTGCGGATCTGCGCGAGAGTCGCGAGAGCTTTGCGGGCTTTCGTTTGGACGTGCGGGGTCCAGCTCAACCTGTGGTCGAGGGTGACGCCCAGACATCTAGTTTGTTTCTCCATGGCAACAGGTTTGCCATACAGGGAGAGCGGTTCGATCCTCCAGTTTCGGCGGCTGGTGAACATGATAGCCACGGTTTTAGACTCAGAGAACCTGAGGCCGCAGCTATGTGCCCAGCGCTCGGTACGGTGAATGAAGGCTTGAAGGAGGTCCCTGAGGACCGCGGGCGATGGTCCAGCCACAGTGGCGGTAACATCGTCCGCGTAGCCGACCTTCTGAACAGGGTCCGGATGCGGGCTGCAAAGCAGCTCGTCCATGACTAAGTTCCAGAGGATCGGGCTGAGGACTCCACCTTGCGGTCCGCCCTTCTGGACTTCCACGGAGCGTGAGTGTCCCAGGAGGTGCGAGGTGGCAGTACGATGGGAGACCATGTACATGATCCAGCGGGTGAGGTGCTCGTGCGTGCCCCGGGATTCCAGGGCTCGCTTAAAGGCTTCAAAGAGCACATTGTTGAAAGCACCATCAATGTCGAGGAAAAGCGACAGCGCGTATCCACTGCCAAGCACGGCGCGCTCCAGCTTGTCGACAATGGCGTGCAGCGCACTTTCGATGGAACGTCCAGGACGAAAGGCGTGCTGATTAGGGGAGAGCGGGGAGTTCCTCAGCTCAACGAGGAGAAGGCGCCAGAGCACCAGCCGTTCCATCAGTTTGAGGAAGAAGGACGTCAGACTGATAGGGCGGTAAGCTTTGGCGGAGTGATAGTCTCCCTTTCCTGGCTTGGGTATGAAGACTACCGTAGCCTCTTGCCAGGCTTTTGGCACATACCCGAGGGTAATGCTGGCCTTGAAGAGGTTGCAGAGGAGGCCGAGAAACCTGTCATTTTTAACTGCCTCATGAAGGAAGGCAGGATAAATGTTGTCAGGACCCGGGGACTTGAAAGGAGAGAAGGATTTTGCGGCGCGAGCCGTCCTCTCTCTGGTAATGATGGTCGAAGCCAGGATCTGTCCGCCCGGAGAGTGGTCCGGTGGGCCTAGCTGCGGTGCGGCACGTAGGAAAGAGCTGGTGAGCATAATGTCCAGCGATTCCCCAGGGTTCTCAGCGAGCCGGCCGTCCGGTCTTTTAATAACTGAGAGCTTTGACATTTTGTCGAGGGTGAGAGCCTTAACTACGCGCGAAGTAGGGCGGGTGCCTTCTAACTCCGCGCAGTATTGGCGCCATTTGTCGGACTTGGCTTTCCTGGTTTCACGCTTAAAGTCGCGGATCGCTTCTTGATAGGCGGCCAGGTCAGCTGGGTCCTTGCTCTTGCGAGCTTTCCGTTGGAGGCACTTTGCCTTGCGCCGGAGGGATCCGAGCGCCGGGTGCCACCAGGGGGGGGCGGATTTTTTGCCTTTGTAGGCTTTAAGAGGACAGGAAGCCTCATGGGCTGTCAGGACGGTCTTGCTGAGCAAGTCTGCAAGGTCATCCACTTCCTGACAGGTGGTTGGAGCGACGGTAGTCAGCTGATCTGTCTGGCATTTCAGGGTTTCCGTGAAAGCCGTCCAGTCAGTGTTCCAGACGTTCCTTTTCCACAGAATGTGAGGCTTGGGGCAAGAGGATTGCAATCGAAAACGAACGAAGCGATGGTCAGACAGAGACTCCTCTTCGTCCCAAACTTCCCAGTCCTTGACTAAAGGAGCCAGGCCATGGGAGACGAGGGTAACGTCGAGGGCCTCCGTCCATCGCCCGTTGTCAAAGGTGGGGGTTCCACCAATGTTGCAAAACTCAGTGTTGGTGGTGCAGATGTAAGCAAGGAGTTCCTCGCCTCTGCTATTGGAAGTATTACTGCCCCAGTGGGTGTGGTGAGCGTTGATGTCGCCCGCCACCAGCAGCTCGAACCTACGGTTAGAGCAGTAGTCCACGAGGGAGGTGAGGTTGGGTGGAACCGCGGGGCCATCGCCAGGGATATAGATCGAGGCGATGATGACCGTGCGGTTGGTGATAATGTGGTTGGACTGAATGACACAGAGGTCTCTGTCAGAGAGGTCCGGTCTGTGCCAAGCTTTGAGATGGGTAGAACGAAAATGGCTGCTCTGGGGTTTTGGGGTCTGAAAACAGTCAAAACCAGCAGGAATATTCGGAATCTTACCTTTCTTTGTCCAGGGCTCCTGGAGTAGGATGATGCCCGGTTTCGCAAAGTTTGCCACCCGCATCAGGTTGGTCGAGGCCGCGATGCAGTGGTGCAGGTTAGCTGCAGGATGTCCACTCCGGGATTCCACGAGTGGTCCGCGCAGCTTCCTGCCGGCTCAAGGCGAGTTGTGCAGGAGAGCTGCCTCTTCTGCCTCGCCGATAGCTCCAGGCTCCAGCTCCATGGGCTCCTCCCGGATGGATTCCATGGTCGAGGGCGATGTCGCTACCTGGGCGGCATTCTCGCTCTCGGCCCGGTTTTCCGGGGGAGTCACAGTGGTGACACTGGGCTGGGGGTGGCTGCGGTTGGGGGCCTTGGCGGTGTCCAGCAGCTGCTTCGCGCGCTGAGTCAGACCAGAGCGGATAGTGTTCCGGGCGGGTTTCCGGCCCTTTCCACGTTCGCCTGTTGCTGCAGCTTTCGCGGCTTTCCCTCTGACAGGGTCCACGTCCTCGGAGGGGTCGTGACGGCCGGGAGCTTCTTTTCCTGGGCGTTTCCGCCCGGCAGAGCCCCCGACTGCCCGCTTACGCTTCTCCGGGGGCGGTGGGCGGGTGGCGTCAGACTCGAAGCTAAAGAGCTGAATCTGCAACAGCCCGACAGAGATGATGGACATGTCCGGGTAGCGGAGCATCCAGCTATCCGACAGTCCAAGAATAGCCGTGAAACCGTCTCCGCCCGGCTTGGAGATGGTCTCGTGAACTACGACACCATTGGCCGGTAGCTCCGGGTTGGAAGCCACTAGCAGGTGACGCAGCTCGTCGGCCTTGGTGATGCAGCTGCGAGCCGGAATCCAGGCACGGTGCCGGTGTGTCCGGGGTCGCTCGTCCTCCCTGTAGATGAACAGGTTCTCCAGCTC
Organism: Macrostomum lignano; assembly: GCA_002269645.1. Taxonomy (NCBI): domain Eukaryota; kingdom Metazoa; phylum Platyhelminthes; family Macrostomidae; genus Macrostomum; species Macrostomum lignano. The sequence continues at coordinate 3,365 of NIVC01002081.1, read as the reverse complement.
CGTACCCCAGTCGAAGTTTCGAGCTGCTGTCCTGACTGGCTGTCGGCGGGCTGGATATAGAGGGCTTGGCCCTCGACTTTCGTCTTTTGGACTCGAATGATGGTGCCGCTCAAGGCCATCTTGACCAGGTGGGAGTCCAACCTGCGCCAGATAAGGTGGAGCTGTTCGGCCGTAAGAGGCGTCTCCTGGCCTTGGATAACCAGGGCCGGCTGCCTCTTGGCCATAGCCGCGTAGGTTCGCTTCGGCTTTGTGGTTTGGCCAGCGCCCCCCGCTTTGGATCCCTCCACAGCCGTGGGAGCTTCCACACGGGCAGAGGTCCGGTCACGGGAGGGGCCAGCCGCACCAGGAGATTCGGCGGCACCTGACGCATCAGACCGGCGCGCGGGTCCACCCCCTTGTCGGATGTCGGCTCCTCCGCGGGGTTCGCAGAGTTACTGGCACCCTCCTCAGAGGTGGCCGGAGGGGCGGCTTTCGCATTCCTCCGTTCCTCTGCTTTGCGCTGGAGAAAGGCTTTGTACCGAGCAATGCTACGGGCCTTCTTTTTCGAAATCTGAGGTCCGCTGTCTTGTCCAGCCACTCCGGTATTATCCTGAGCGGCGGCAGCGGCAGATTGAGAGGCACCGGGGGTTCCGGTGTTGCGAATGTCCGGCTGAGCCGCGGTGCCAACCTCGGTTGGTGCTCCAGCAGCATCGGTCGTGTTAGGTGTAAATGAATACTCCATGAGTCGCTGAAAGGCGAGTGGGGACTAGAGGTGAGAAGCCGCTGGGCCGTAACCCCAAACCCAACAGCCAGGCCAAGAGGCAGCGACCGGGGGTGGCTTAAGCCCGTACCGGCCCGACCGCTAGCAACCGAGAAACTCCCCGGCTAAGAGCCCGGCTTGGAGAAACCAGAGGCCGAACCAAAGGACCATCAGCACGGTACTACACTGGGCCCTTGAGGGAAGCAGGAGGACTGCCTCCGGAGCCTGCGGACTGGCCGCATACCCTGTTAAGGTCAGAGGGTGGTACCTGTTCCTCAGAGCCGTGGCCAGAGGTACCTGCACAGGACAGGTTCACTTCCGGGCGGAGCCCGTACCCAACTTGGCCAAAAGGCCACGGATGGGTTGCCGCCGCCGGAGCCCAGTCAGTCCAGCAGCCCTAGGGCTGCCTTGAACACATGCGGGGCGCGAACCCCTGGGTCGGCTTGCGAGTCAGCTTGGAGAGAGTTCTCCTGCCATTCCTGCACCAGAATAGAGGGGGTGCAGGTGTGTAGGATCGCAGACCTTAGCTCGTAGGCCTAGTCTGTCTCATGCTACACAGGCGTGCTGTACCCGCCATTGCATGCGAAAAAATCGGCCACGCTTCCATTTTGAGACCCTTAGGCTTTATAGATAGACCAAGAAATTACACGACGTCTAACTCCAGTTGTTTTCTAATAATACGAGAACTTGTTGGCAAAGCAATTAGATTCTAGTTCACAACGATTCGTCCCATTGAGTCGTATTTCTCACGAAAAATCAAACTCTGCTTGTTGCTTGTAAGCAACTACACACCTTTTCACGTTCAATTTTGATCAAAGTCCAGTTCTAAAAAAACTAGCGGAAATTCAATTCAGACAATTCAGGCAACGCTTACGGAAAATCAATAAAAACAAACCCCAGCTCAAAACATTCTGTCCATTTTGCCACTGAAGCAAGGTTTAGCCACAGACAAAAATGTCCCCAGTCTGAATTGACTTTCCGCTAGTTTTTTTAGAACTGTGGACTCTGATCAAAATTGAACGTGAAAGGTACTTTAAGTAGTCTATAACCCAGTTTTAAGTGAAATTTCAAGCAGAATTGCTCGGGAAATTGACGTCTGTGTTTTTCACAAGCTGGACTCACTTATTTATCCAGTTAGCGTTAAAATAGTACATTTCAATGGAAACTATTTGACACTATTGGAATTTACTTAATTATTATTTATTAGTGAAAGCGGAATTTTATCTACAATTAAGATATTTGTTGAAATTATACTACCGCTCGTAAATAAAACCACTTGAACCGCGACAATCAAAGAAATACTTAGTCAATTGTAGTCAATTACAAATAACTGCTGTAGAAAATAGCGTGCTCGAAGGACTATTTTAATTTAAACTTTTATTTAGAGTAGTCCCTGGCCGGCGTGCCAGCGAGTTTGCAAAAAGAGTAATCATGTGTAATTACCAAGGGCAAATCTATCATCAATTTGAGTCGATAAAAACTATCTGATTCATGGTCAGTTCATAATTCTTCATTCGTTCAATCAGCTTCTTTATTGTTTTGAGCTTAGAATCGAAATTATTGATGCCCATAGCAGGTAGCAGCGCATGTACTCGTAGCTAGACAATTTTAGAAGCAATAACTTAGAGCTCTGTGTTGTTTATCACTTTTCTGTCCGGCTCTGCACAGTCTGGAAATTGATTTTTGAAGATTGATTTAAAAAGGGGAAATGGAAAGCCGCGGGAAGACACAATATCAGAAAAAATTTCTTTAGTAGTCTGGAGTCAAACAGTACACAATATCCCAACACGCTTACATCCCTTACTTTTACCAGCTGACAACCCCTTCAGCTGACAACCATCACAACCAAAACCCCATCAGCTGACTCCATGCAACCATCTCAATCGACAACTCATTAGCCGACAACCATCTCAACGACAACTCATTAGCCGACAACCATCTCAACCGACAACTCATTAGCCGACAACCATCTCAACCGACAACTCATCAGCCGACAACCATCTCAACCGACAACTCATTAGCCGATAACCATCTCAACGACAACTCATTAGCCGACAACCATCTCAACCGACAACTCATTAGCCGACAACCATCTCAACCGACAACTCATCAGCCGACAACATCTCAACCGACAACTCATCAGCCGACAACCATCTCAACCGACAACTTATTAGCCGACAACCATCTCAACCGACAACTTATTAGCCGACAACCATCTCAACCGACAACTCATTAGCCGACAACCATCTCAACCGACAACTCATCAGCCGACAACCATCTCAACCGACAACTCATCAGCCGACAACCATCTCAACCGACAACTTATTAGCCGACAACCATCTCAACCGACAACTCATCAGCCGACAACCATCTCAACCGACAACTCATCATTAGCCGACAACCATCTCAACCGACAACTCATTAGCCGACAACCATCTCAACCGACAACTCATTAGCCGACAACCATCTCAACCGACAACTCATTAGCCGACAACCATCTCAACCGACAACTCATTAGCCGACAACCATCTCAACCGACAACTTATTAGCCGACAACCATCTCAACCCGACAACTCATCAGCCGACAATAATCTCAACCGACAACTCATCAGCCGACAACCATCTC